>CAEGAF010142027.1:0-17923 GCA_903067075.1 Micropoecilia bifurca | reverse complement strand
ACCCGGAGAAAACCCACGCATGCACAGGGAGAACATGCAAACTCCATGCAGAAAGGCCGGGGCCGGGAATCGAACCCAGAACCTTCTTGTTGCAAGGCAACAGCTCTACCAACTGCGCCACTGTGCAGCCTTAATTTTGTTTATTTGTTTTTTATTTTTTTATTTTTATTTTTTTGTTATCCGTGTTCTATACTGTTTGCATGTTCATATTGACTGGTTTTATACTGATAACTGTCCTTTACTGGGATAGAGGAAGTTAAAAAGATATTGGAAAATGATGAACTGGAAGTTCTTTCTGTCACAATGCTTTGATGCTTGTGAAACCGCTTCCAATAAATAAAGTCAATTTGAAAAAAAAATACACTTCAGTGTGTCAAGAAAAGCCACTTTGTTGTTCATCGCTGTTGTTTGTGTTTGCCATTGTGCGTCAGATTTTCAGGCGCACTGCAAACGTGAGCACAAAAACAACACAATTTCAGCTAAATGAAACTTAAAACATGTTAAAATCTTCAATAAATCAAAATGAACCCTTCTTTCTCTTTCAGGTGGCCATAAATGAGGCGTATGCTGCTGGGCTGATTGGAAAGAACGCCTGCGGCTCTGGTTACGACTTCGACGTGTTTGTGATGCGTGGCGCCGGCGCGTACATCTGCGGAGAGGAAACCGCCCTCATCGAGTCCCTGGAGGGGAAGCAGGGCAAGCCGCGTCTCAAGCCTCCGTTCCCTGCAGATGTTGGTGAGTTCAGGCAGTAAACAACATCGGTGCGTCCCAGTGGGTTCCTCCTGGCAACTCTCGCGTTTCGTCCTCTTGATGAAGGTGTGTTTGGTTGCCCGACGACCGTCGCCAACGTGGAGACGGTGTCCGTGGCGCCCACCATCTGTCGCCGTGGAGGGTCGTGGTTCGTGGGCTTCGGCAGGGAGAGAAACTCTGGCACAAAACTGTTCAACATCTCGGGTCACGTGAACAACCCCTGCACTGTGGAGGAGGAGATGTCCATCCCTCTGAAGGAGCTCATCGAGAGACACGCAGGTACGCACCAACGTGGCGGCTTTCGTTTTTAAATCTGGGTGTAAACATCCATATGGGTTTCCTGCATGATTTTTAAACATCTGGGAATGTCTGTCATTTGATTTTAGCACTTTAAGGGTCTGACTTTGGAAAAAATAAAGATTTTATTACTTTAATTACACTGTCTAACTGTTAGCCTTCATTCAGTCCTTGCTGTCTCTCTTGTCTCATTCCCTTTATTTTTGTATGGCTGCAACCAACGATTATTTTAGTGATTGATTACTCCTTTGATTATTCTGACGATTAATCTGATTTAAAAAATTGAGACATTTGCTCTTTTTTGCGTCCACCTTTTAATGTGTTCTGCATCCTTTCATTGGTTTTGTCTTTCCGTCCTTTTAGCCTTCCTTTTTTCTTTTCACTTGCCCAGTTTTTGCTTTCCTCTTTTATCCCTTCCTAACCTCTTTTATTTTCTGCACCTTTTCCTCCTTCCTTCTTTCCTTGTATCATTGTGGAAATCGTTGTGTGGAAATTTTGGTATTTTAAGGACCAAAATAAAAGTAATTCATGTAAACAAAATAATTTTAAAACTACAATTTTCCAAAAAATTTCAGTATAAAACCTAATAAAAACTGCAGGTGTGTGTCTGGTGAATTTTTGGTTAAAACAAGCCAACGTTTTACCATAAGAATAGCGATACTTCTTGATAAAATAAATCAAGTAAAAGTAAAAAGAGTTGTAAAAATACTCCTAAAAGTACATATTTTCTAAAAATGTTACTCAAGTAAACTGAGTAAGTGCAACTGTAGTTATTACCCAAATCTGATGAAAACTCCAGAAAAGTGTTTTTTTGTTTTGTTTTTTTGTCTGAAAAACAGGGAGGAGTCTTTTCTACATATGTGTTTTTAAATCTATTTCTTTGGAAGTGTAATTAAGTATAAAGGTCACAAAGAGATGACCTAAATCCATCTGCCATGTTCTCCTTCAGCACAAGGGTCATAAAGTCAAAGATTAGAACGGCTTAACTTAAGCGACTACATTTTTCTTTTTTATTCCTAACTTAATTGAAAGCAACATCTGTGCGGTAGGTGGCGTTCGTGGAGGCTGGGATAACCTGCTGGCTGTAATCCCTGGAGGATCCTCAACTCCCCTCATCCCCAAGAGCGTCTGTGAAGAGGTGCCGATGGATTTCGACGGCCTCATTCAAGCCCAGACGGGCCTCGGCACGGCCGCTCTAATCGTCATGGACAAATCTGTGAGTCCATCACCTCTGCAGAGCGACCAGACGCCGATAGCATTGGTCATTGGTTGATTGGTGTCGCTTTTGCAGACTGACGTCATCAGAGCCATCGCCCGACTGATCGAGTTCTACAAACATGAGAGTTGTGGCCAGTGCACACCATGCAGGGAGGGTAAATGCTTTTCATTAAGTTGTTTTTTTTTAAGGATTTTTTTTCATAAACAATAAAATAATATGTTTTGTTTTGGATGCTCTGGTTGGTTTCTGCAGGAGTGGACTGGATGAATAAGATGATGTGGCGTTTTGTCCGCGGCGACGCGCGGCCAGCGGAGATCGATATGATCTGGGAGCTCAGCAAGCAGATCGAGGGACACACCATCTGTGCGCTGGGTGACGGTGCAGCGTGGCCCGTTCAGGTAAAGACATGTCAGAGAAGAGAAATCATTCCAACAGTCAGAGGTGGAACCCTGTCAGAGGTGGAACCCGGTTACAAGAGGTTCTGTTGAGTCTCTGCGTTTTGGGAGAAATGTCTTAAAGTGTCCAGAACTTGTTTTAGTGGATTTCAGCATTGCGTCTTTGCTTTTTACTTCTTTTGTCCTTCCTTCTTTCCTTCTTTCCTTCCTTCTTTCCTTATTTTCTCCCTTCTTTCTTTACTTCCTATCATCCTTCATTCTTCCTTCTTTCCTCTTTTTTGTGTTTTTAAAATAAGTTAAAGTCAAATTAAATAAAATCTCTTAAAAGTTTAGTTTGTAAACATCTCGAATGGAAAGGTAAATTTGTGATTTATTTATTTTATTAACTTTAAACTAAAGTATTGTACTTGTTATGATTTTTCTGAAATTTGACCAATCCTGTTTGTAATTGACAGTTTGTGCCACTAGATGTCACTAATTCCTTCCCACAGTAAAAATAATGCACTTGATTTAGTTTTCTCTCCATTATATTCTGTCTTAATCTCAGTTATGAGGTAATTTATCACTTTGACTTGATGTTGCATGTTGAAGTGATATTGCACATAAATAATCTCTTTTTTTTGTGTTTTTAGGGATTAATCCGGCACTTCAGGCCCGTGATGGAAAGCCGAATCGCTGAATACCAGCAGCAGAGAAAGGCTGTGGCTTAAATCTTGTTCTCAACTTTTTGATTTCTTCAGTCTGTCTCCAAATGCCCTTAACCTTATGTCTGTGAGAAATATTTAAACTAAAGAAAGACGTACTGTCTTTTCGGCTCATTGGGAAGCTTCGAGTGACACTTCTGTTGTGTTCGGTGAAAATACCAATAAAGACTTATTACCTGAAACTATTGGTTGATTTTAAGAGTCGAATTGTTTGTATTTTTTCTACTTAGGAGTTTATTATGTGGAAAGGAAACTGATACTGAGATGCTAATATTCTAACCCTAACCCTATTTCAGTCTTGTGGAGTAGATCTATCCACATAAAAATACTTTAAATATTATTTTTGTTGATAATTCACAAAAATTAAGAGTAGTAGGAGTTTTTAAGTAAAAACTGTCTGATTTATGGAAGAAATAGTAAGTATATTTGTAGGATATGTTTTCTGGGTTAATACAAAATCTGTGAAAGAGTGGATTTAAAAGAAAATCTTTAAATTTGAAAAACATAAGCAGAACATTTTAGATCTTTAAAGATGGTTTGTGGGGGATTATGTTGATGTTGACAGGAATCATCAAAGTTGAAGTACTGCTAAAATGGAAAAGTATTTAAGGTGTAAAGACATAAATCTGATTATAACCACTATATTAAGCTATTTTCTGTTTGAGCAAAGATATTAGGTCTTTACCTTTGACCCAGTTTTGCACCACAAAATTGATTTACAGTGTTTCATTCAGACCTTATCAGAAGATCTGTTTCAACAAGATGGTAACCGATGAAAGATATGACTCTCATTTTTTAGATAGATTAGGAACTGCAAGTATACCTACCAGTGTGAGAAAAACGTAGGTTTTTAGGAACTATGATGTCTTTAGGATAAGAAGGTGCTGAGAGGGTAATTCTTTTACATTTGGTTGCTAAACAATCACAAACTTCAATGCATTTAAGAGGGTTATGTGTGACAGACCGGCCACCATACAGCATAAATAGAAAGTTGTGAAGTGTGCCATGCAGTTTTACTCATCCTCTTCTTACTTCTCAATAAAATCTTAGAAAAATAATTTCTTCCAAATATCTAACTAGTAAACTGATTCCATCTGTGTAGTTTGATCTGAGTATGAATAGGGCTGTTCCAATTCTCAATAGTCAACTAGCATCAAGAAACACACAAGGCACATCAAGGTTACCCTTTTGGAAAATTACAATGAAACCTGAGCAACCTTTTAGTGAAAATAAAATTACTTAAAGTACTTATTTACTCTTGTTTGAGTAATTTTATTGTGACGTATTTCTACTCTTACTTGAGTTAAATAATATATTCTACTCATTAAGAGCAACTTCTCTGAATGAAGAACAAGTTTGTTTTAACCAAAATAATTACCAGACACAGACACTAGCCTGCAGCTTTTTGTTTAAATTTGATCAGTTGTATGTTGAAAAGAAAATAGATTTTTGCCTGATTTTATTTTGTAATTTTGTTATTTAAATGAATTACTTTAATTTGAGCTTTAAAATATCAATATTCCCCATATTTTTATACTGTAGTCTGATATAATTTTTAAAATATAATGTGACTGATGTTTTGATCGTCCATCATTTCTGCTACTATTACTTTAGTACTACTTCAGTAGGCTTTTTACGAAATAATTATTTCACTCTTAATTTCTTGAATGGCTACTTAATGTTTATTTACTTGAGTAAAAATAAGCTTAAGTAATGCTACTCTTCAGTTAAATTTTTGGGTACTAAAGATCAGTACCATTTGTAGTGGTGATCTCTAATCTCGCGAGACTTTCTACCCACATCACGTGACGGGGGCTAAACAACGGCTTCGTTTCCGTGGACGCTGCAGACCGTGCAAAAGCAAGTTTAGATTTGTTTTATGTGAATGATTGACCATTTAACCATCACGTAAAGTATACAACGGGCATAGAAAATGTTTTTTAATTCAATTATTTTTTTAAGTTGAAACCAAATGGTGTCGCTTGTGCTGCGTGCTGCCCTGCGTGGTCCTCCATCGTGGTGCAACGGTTATCATGATTTTACAACGTTTTCTATTTATCGCAATCGTGGATGCTAAAGACTTTACGCTCGAGTACTTTAGAGATATAACGCAGTTATAACGTGTTTAGTTATCCTTTTAATAATGTTTCGTATTTAAGTTGTTCTTAAAGACAATTTTGTGCTTATCTTTCAGTTTGATGTGGATCTGAGCTCGGTGAAAGCATCAAGATGGAAATGAAAATAGAGAAAGTGGTTGTTGGAAATGAAATGAAGTCCACTTCTGCAGAGACCAAATCTGACCCTGTGGGCGGCCCGGAATACTGTAAGCTAATATTGACTGTACTATCACTACAAAGAACATGTAAAGACTTAAGTCTATTCTGTCTTATAAAAACATTTTAGACTGAATTAGTAACCTTCTTTGGTCTTCTTCTTATTCAAAATATACAGGTTTCTCTGTTCATGAGTGACACCTGTTTATTAAGGTGGATTTCCCCAATTCTTGCCCCATTGATGTTTTTATTTTGTATTATTCCCTCAAAGATGTATTCTTAAATCCAGAAGAGGTGGTTGAAATGTATTCTTTGATATGTTGTAGAAATCAAAATTCAGAACTAGATGAAAAGAAATGAAGTAAAATATCAGAGAAAAAATACAATAATTAAGAAGAAATTCCTACTGTCTCACTCAATTAGAGACATACATATCTAAACCGTCTTTAATCCAAAGTTAAAATTGATTTCTACGAAATAATGATAATTAAAGAAAAATATTTAACGTAAAGTAAGTGATTGCATAAATATTCACCTGTTACAATCAGTGTTTAGATTAAGTTAGTGATCTCCCACATGTATTTTAGCAAACTCTAGTCGAGTTAATCATTCTTTATTTGTAAAACCAATGAATAAAAGGAAAAATGTAAATGTGGGTGAATACTTTTAATAAACACGTTACTAAACATGAACTACTTTCTAAGTCTGTCGTCTGCACTACAGATCACCATGAGAGTCTGCAGTGTTTCCATTGCCTGATCACTTTCAGAGACCTCAAATCCAAGGAGAGACACATCAAGAGGAACCATCGGGACGAGTATAAGCGTCAACTACAGCAGGTATGAAAACCATAAAAATGAAAAATGTCTCAAAAATATTTCAGCAAACTCTCCAATCCATATAATTTTTTAAAAATAATTTATCAAAATTTCTACCCCAATAAAGTATTACCCTAAAAATTAACTTTAGTATCAAATAATCTTCAGTGAAATTCAGATGCAGAAAAATTTAAGAAATTGTTGGGAAGCTAATGTAAAAAAAACCACACATTTACTACCATAGTTTTATAATTTTGACCTGTCCAGTAGACCATTCGCTGTTGCCAAATTTGCAACTTTGTCGCTAAATTTAGTGACTTTTCAGCAACTTTTGCTTCAAAAAAATGACTAGCGACAAATGCAGTGACTTTCTTCTGAATTTTGGGAGACTTTCTCATTTAGATTGCAGTGTGTGAGTACTTTGCTCTTTCCTATAGGGTTGGCACTCCATGAAAGAGCACAGCGTTATACAGCCTTAGATTGGTGAAAATAATTTAAACTTTAGGTTGTCAAAACTTAAACCAACTCCAGCTCGTTTCTTTGGACTGCCAACAAAAGAACACATAAAAAAGTAACTTTGTAATTGAATTACACAATGGTAAAGCTGCCGTTGACCCTGCTCTGCAAAAGCTGTAAACATTATTCAAAATTTATCATGTTGCTTTTGCACTATCAATTTTTTTTTTGTTGGACTAAAATAAATCATTGCAATTAATTCACAGCCTCAGTCACTGATTCACCTCCTCAGATGGCTGTCTTTTAGTTATATTTGATATTATTTAAGACTGATTTATGTAGTGTAATTCAGGAAAATAATTTATATTACTCAAACATATTTAGAGTATTTTTAATCACTTTTTGTCTTGCCAACTTTTGATATTCCCTTCTATTCCCCATAAAATATACAAATTAGGCAGTGATGTCATCTAACAACTTTTAGGACAACCCATAGGTTTTTTCTTGGCAACAGTGAGACCATTGTTGACATCCTCCACAAAGAGGCTCAGGAAGCTGGCTGTTCAGTGCTGCATCCAAACATAATGTTAAAAAAATTATCTAGAAGGAAAAACTATGGTTAGAAGAGTAACTATACAAGTAACCTACAAGGTTCAATACAGCCATGTTTTTCAGTGTTTACTTTGAACAAGCTGCAAAGTTGTTAGTCTGTTAAAGCAAACTATTGAACGCTAGTTCAGAAAGTTCAGATGTCTGATTATTTGCTTAATATTAATTTGTTGCCTATTTTAAGCATCAGTCTGTTTCCATTCATCCATGCATTCACACTCTAGTTTCATGTTCTATAATTAAAGCCTGAACACAGCACACCTTTATGCCACAAATAAATAGTGAAACTTGAGAAAGAACAGACTGAATATTAAGAAAATTGGAGTCTGAAACAGGAAGGATTTTCATTTTTTCACATTTTTTTCTTTTTCCAGAATAATACGCTGTTCATGTGCTACAAGTGCAACAGCTCTTTCTCCACGACTGCAGAACTCAGCCAGCACCAACCTACACATTTTACAGAAGAAAAGCCATTTTCCTGCTCCCTCTGTCAGGGAAGATTTAGCACGTTTACTGAGGTTGGAAAGCTGCTTCTTCTAATGTTTTACGTGTTCGCCATAAATTGTGAGCTGTGCTGATCGGTTGCCGTCTTACAGCTGAACCAACACAGACGGAAGGATTGCGGGGAGCGGCGTTTTCTTTGCGTTGACTGCGGCGCCAGGTTCCCCGTTCCCTTTCGACTCCGCAAACATCGCATCGCAATGCATCCCGAGAAAGAGGCTGCAGCCGAAGACGTCGACATGTTTCAGTGCTGTAAATGTGGTGTTGTGTTCCAGACGGAAGACGAGCTCCTGCAGCATCAGGAGGAAACTGCTGACTGCGATCTGGAGGAGTCACGAGGCAAAAAGCGGGCCTGTGAACCTACGCCTGCTTCCGAAGGGGTGGAAGTTGATAAGAAAATCAAGCAAGAAGACGTTGCAAAAGAACACACTTCATCTGCGAAGTGTAAAATTCCCTGTCCTGAAGACAACTGTAATTGGATGTTTGCCTCAGTTGAAGCCTTGCGAGCTCACAAAAAAGAACTGCATCGTCCTCTGAATGCTCCCAGCTCTGAATACCCCTGCCTTACCTGCGGGAAGAGCTTTGCAAGAGAAAGTACTCTAAAGGCTCATCAAAACTCCCATATTAAGACAGAGAAGGCTGTTGAAAAGACATGATGCAGGAGGAGAAAATTTCCTCCTTTGGTGTCATATCACACCATTCATGTTGCTTGGTGAAGAATTTCAGCATATTTTAGAATAACTTCATGAAGCAGAATTGTGCACCACATTGCCGATTGTTTTAGGAACGTCATTTATTTTTTCTCTTAACCAGGGTTCGTACGGGTACTTGAAATCCTTGAAAATTCTTGAATTTCAATTAGATGCAAGGTAGAGGAATCTATTATAAGCCTGGTGGCCGGCTAGGCTTATAATACATTGGGGGAAAACCTGAGGCATTTTCAAGGTTTAGAAAGTGCTTAATTTCTGTAAAAAACATTTAAAAATCATTAAAGTGCTTATTATTGTATTTGCACAGTTTTGTAATAAACATTTAGGAGAAAAGACTGGAAGTCAAGTGATTATTTGTGTCGTGTCTGAACATTTAATTTGAGCAAACCAATGTGTTAAATGTAATGCATATTTATACTCACAATGACTCAATAATTAAAATGAATTTGGTATTTTATTTGTGTTAATTTCTTGAAATTGGGAGATTTATTTTCTTAAATTTGTGTTTTTTTCTCAAACCAATCAGGTGTCTGAGAAAGAATTTTCAAAATATAAAATTAGTTTATTTAGTCCCTTACATATAGGATACTGTCACAAAATATTATTATGCCATATTATAGTGAATTGGAACTGTTTTTAATTCATTTGCATTGTTTTGTTGGAGAAGTTTGAAAGCTTACCTTGAAAATGCCTGAAAAGTGCTTGAATTTTATTGTTGGAAAAGTGTACAAACCCTGTTTAACAAAATGGCCTATACTGAAAAGCTTCCCTGTGTGTAAATAATCAGGATTTATTTTTACAAAGCAACAGTCTCACAAAGGTCATTGTTCGTGTTGCCTTTGTTTATCCTAAAAGTTTGATATTGATTGTGAAATAGCAAAGTGATTCGTCTTTGGATTGTGCGAAATACTTTGTAGTTAAGTATTTGATTTTAGCAAAAATTGCAAACGTGGCATCGGCACTGTATCTCATAACATAACCATAATAAAATATCTTTAAAAAACAGCTCCATTTATAGAACTCTGCACCAATAAGTGTTTTTTGTCTTTATGCTTCTGCATCAAAATAGTTGGTGTGACTTCAGAGTTTGCCAATTCCTTATGATGCAGACTATTTTGTGAAGTACGCCACTCCTTTTTGAAACTAATAGCATGATACCATGGGTATGGTGCTCTGGCTTGTGGGCTTATTTTCTATAAACATGATATAAGACATCAATTTTAGTTTTATCAGATCGCCAGGTCATCACTCCAAAAATTAAGGGCTCTGTCTTCTGATTTGAGCAATTTGACCTTTCCCAAACTGTTTAAAGGCATATTAATCCTTGTGCATGTGAAGAATTAAGACCAGTATTCAAGTGAGCCTGGATGAAAGCATTTCAAAACAATTTAATTTCCACAATGTGGAATTCAATCACTATTAATTCAAAGTCTGTGATTATTTTCAATGTTTAAAAAGCAAACCAAACTAGTTGTGTTAACAGCAATGCATTCATGTTTAAAATGTTTTATTGTTATGTGTGAGTCTGTTTACATTGTTTATATCACCTTTAATTATTTTATTCTTTTACTACTATTCAATTTTTCTGTAGTATTTTAAAAATGATATGAAAACATACATGTTTTTATATTGTTTATTTTTTTTACAATATGTTATACTTTTATAAAAACCCATAGGGACAAGTGTTGCAAATTAGCTCACTATAATACAGTTTGTCAATATGATTGTGTGTCTGTCTCTATTAGATAAACTTGAAAAATAAATAAATAAATAGACATAAATAAATTCATAACTTGCATTTAAAAAAATCATAAAGCTCAAACTTATGTTAGCATTTTTAGTAGAAGTCAAAGTTTTAAGCCTTTATTTAAGCAAATGCTATTTATATTATTTTAAATTCGTCACACAAGTAAAAACGAAAACAACAAAACACCAAAAACAGCTCATTTTCAAAGCGAAGTCGCCCACGTCGTCGAGCAGCTCCGGCGACGTTCGTCTACCCATGATGCACCGATCTCGCGCCTTTGCATCGAGGAGACCCATCTTGCCTCGCGCACCGCTGCAGTGATCCTCTGCCCGCGCGCTGTCTCCGTTGTTGTAGTAAATATAATGGCGGCCTCGGGAGGCGGATTATCATCTCCTTCCACTACCGCTGGGCTGAGTTCTCAGGCACCGCCGGCCCGGGCTCGCTTCCCAGGTCGTCCGTTAACGGGTCGCAGCAGGCTGCGCTCGGAGAAACGGACCAGACGCGGAAGATTGGGCTCGGACTATGGAGAGCTGGTCGCAGCCGGGCCGAGGCCCGTCAACACCGGCCTTGCGTTCGGCGAGGATCCGTCGCTGCTGCGGCTGCTGGCGGTGGTTGAGAAGCACGGTCGGCGGAGGGATGTGGGCTTCGACTCCAGCGATAGCGAGGAGGTGAGTCGGCTAGATGGAAAACCGTGCGATTTAAATTCAGAATAAGCACTTCCTGCGATATTAAAACACAAATTTATTATATTTGTTATATAAAGCACAGTTTAGCTTATGTGCAGCTAGCTAGCTACAAACATAACACATAGTAGCATTGTAGCACGTAGCTGTTTGCCTGCAGGGAATGTTTCATATGGGATTACCAGCGATTGTTTTCGTGTGATTATTCTGCATGTATTAATACTCTGCTGTGCGGAACTGGTATAGGAAGTAGCATCTAAGGTATAAATATCCGTCCAGCCGAGTGTTTGCATTAAAAACAGATAAGGCGGAAACTTTGGTGGTCTGAGCACAGCAATAAAGGCTTTTTGTTGGTGGCAACCATTATTTGGCATCCTGAGAATATTGGATTTCCACGCGGGTTTGCTCAGAGCTGCTCTCCGGTGATTTTGGTCGTTGTTAAAACGTTTTGTTACTTTCCACGTTGGAGTTTGTGTCAGCTGACTGCTCGGTGTTTTTTAACGTCAGCTGAACGTCGGCAGCAGCGGGAGGAAGCAAAGGTTTAATTAACCTTATATAGAGTCTGTGAAGCCAGTCAGTCCTCAACACGTTAGGATCATTTCAGAGTAAATTGAAGGATGTTTGCAGTTGGTTAATCATCAGACAAAGGCTAAGAAGGGTCTCATGTTGATCCTTTTCTAGACATCAAATTTTCTGCAAAGTCTTCTCAAGAAAATCTTTTGAGTTGCGGTAATAACTTACAATTTGTGTCAAAATAATATCTCTTGAATATGCTACTTTAATGCATTCTGGTAAAAATGCTAACAAAGTTTTTTTTCTTTACCTAATTCAAAATTATTTACACCATTCTCTGTAACCTATAGACACTCTTGTGTAATTGCTGAGGTGCTTCTTTTACACATTTTTGACCATTTGTCCTTGTATTGGACTACAAATCTTTGAGGCTAGGAGGCCTCCTTGCCATCACCCTAATCATTAGCTCCCTCTACAGATTTTTTTTGTACTGGATTCAAGCCAGTACTCTGATTAGGCCTCTGTAAAACATTAATGTTCCAGTCTGAAGAAACATGTTAACTAAATGGAAAGATTACCTTAAATGTAAAGCTGTCTAATTGTATATTTACCATAACCTTGAACTTTTTTGTTATTGTTGTTGTTTTTAAGGAGTCTAGTGTTGGGTATATTTTCATTGATTGTGCTAAACGAACAAATACTGACATATCAGACCTTTTCTCTTTATCTATTGAATAAATCACATCTAGGAACTTCCTAATATGTTCATTGTTTTGATTGATCAAGCATCAGTGTTATGTACAATTCACTTTAATTTAAATTATTTTAAGGTTGGCAACAAGTACTCCCATTCATACAAAAGACAAAGAAGCAAAGAGAAAAAAAAAACACAGGGGAAAAAACGAATAATAAAAGAATGAAGCCGAAAAGCAAAGCAATGAAATAATTTTATATCTTAATTTTCTATAGATTTCAAAATGACCACCGTTATCAAATAACCTGCAAGTTATTTTATTTGTTTTAGTAATCTGAGGGGGGGAAATAATCAGAAGGTCAGACCTTCAATGAAACCGGAAAATGTATCGAACAGGAAAAACTTGGTCAGTTTTTTAAAAAAAAATACAAGAGAAGGTGAGATGACTTATGATTCATGTATGAACACATGAATCCTGCAGTCAGGTTGGATGCAGTAAATTAATGTCTTTCCTGTCTGACATCAGAAAGACTTTACTGATGCAATGCTTTGGAGTTGACTGAAATAGTCACATGGCTCTCGCTGGTAATGATGCTCATGTGCAGCTCTCCACATCTCCTGACACTGTGCCCTTTTCTTTGTTGCTGGATATTTCAAGAGGTTTTTATTTTTTTTACTTCTGATCCCTCTGAAGATTGTCTACATTTGAGATGTATGTAAGTATTATGAATTATGAGCAGCTGAGAAAAGTAATTAAGGATTAATTAAGGAGTCTTTTTGTTAACTGCAACTGTCTGCAGATAGATATACATCCTTACTAGAACTGCGATTGACATTTCCATTGTGCATAGCTTCAGAAATAATTTGTGGAAATCTTGCAGGTTGGAATTTAAATGTTACAAATTTAGTATTTAGTTTACTGCTGAGTCACAGATGGGGAAAAGAAACAAAATCTTCATTTGCTGTGTCAAAACTACACTGATGCAACAAGGGAGTAACGGCAGAGAGCCGGGCTGCAGATGCTGAGAAGCAGTTTCTGTTGGGCGGGTACCTGAAAATCAAATCATGAAGAGAACTGACTCATCTTCAGTGACATGCACATTTGTGGTTTATCGGGTAATTTCAGGGACAAACAACAGAATCGTGCTCAGATTGTAGTGAAATCTGACCTGGGAACATTTTTACCTTCTGAAGCTGAACACCAACATAAATACAGTATATCACCACTGTGAAGTGCTGCTGGTAACTTAATGTTTGCTTTATTTTCCAGTTGTGATTTTTACCAGTAACTTGGCAAATGCAGGATATTTTTGCGTTATAATTTGGATTTAAAAATGATATGTTTCCTTGTAATGATAATTATAATAACACTTGTTATTTAGACACAGTGTTAAATTGAATACGTTTCTAAAGGCAGCCCGCTCTGATCTAAATCAGGTTTTTCCCGGACTGGGAGCTTAACGCTGAATGTGACAGGCAGCCAATCAGAAAGCACGGATTCTCCTCCTGCTTTCTGATGGGAAATTACCAGGGGAATCCCAAACAGCTGAAACAGTGCATTACAGCACTTATCGCACTTATCACTATAATTAAAATTATTGCGATAAGTTTTTTAATCACACGATTAATCGATTTATCTTTATTGCAACAGGCCTATTTATTAGAAAGAAAATTCATTATTACAAATTGATTTTTTTTTAAAAAAGGAAAATATTTCTTATAAAGATTAGAGTACAATTTTGTTTATATATGTGAGAGTTGATTGTATCATGCTATGCTGAGCTTTCTAACTAGGCTTCTTGTCTGAAGCTCCAGCTGCTACTGATGTAATAATTTACTTTTTTCTGTTTATTCCAGTTTTATCTTTGCACACACATTACATATTCTTCAGGTAATTGTATCCCATTTCAACAGTTTTACAGGCAAAATAAACTTTTTTTTGTGATTAGGAAATAGTTTTTCAGGCTGTTAAAACTGAGCCTTTTCAGTATCTTTGTTTTTGTTTTTACAAAATTTTAATTGTTTTGCATGCAGTTGAAGAAGTAGTTTTATTTTACAATGTGTTTCTGCTTTCTTTGGTCCAATACTGATTCAGGGCAGTTGAGAATATTTCTTTATTTGTTCAGTTCTATTTATTGTAATGAGTTATTTGTCTGTTTATATATAGCTTCAAAGTCTGCAGTAAATGTGTGTTTTGCTGATGCTGGGGCGATCTTTGCATACTGAGGAGGTAACATGCTGTTTGTTTGCATTTGGCAGTCGCCTTTTTCCCAAAGTGACTTACAAATGACGATACAACTCATTAATATCAAAGCTAACAATTAGCTACTTGAAAGAAAAATTACTCAAGTTGTTTCTGGGGTAACAGAGTAGAAAAATTATCCAGACTCGGTTTCGATATGACTGGTGGATGTATTTTCTGTGTGTTTTCAGCTAATCCAATGCAGGAAAACCTGATAAGAAGCAGCAGCAGCTGCCACTGAGGCCTATCTATAAGAATATATCTATGAAGAGTAAAAACAGATATGATGCTAGAAAGAAATCAGATTAATTTGATCAAATTCAACAAATAGAGCTGAAGTGTTTGATTATCAAATTAACTGTCTATTAATTTAGTAATTAATAGTTAACTGGAGTACAGACTCAAAAGGCTGTATGCTGATATTATCTTGTTTAAAAATGACTTGTTTGCTAATTTTACTTATTTCTAATATTGTACACAAAAAGGATTAAATGAAAAACTTGCATTATGTGCAATTTTTTAAAATCTAATTAATCGTCAGAATAATCAATAAATTGTTAGTTTGAACCTAAGATACCATTGTTGTTGTAAAACCACAGGTGGTTTACAGATCATCTGTCCTTATCTCAACATTTCCAAATACTTTATTCTACCAACTATAAGGTTTATTTTATATTTTCTAGGAGGAAGAGTTTACTGGTTTTGGAAGCTCAAGAGTTTGTCCACCAAAATCTAAAACCTCTTGGTCCAAGAGATCGGTGAGCCAAGCCAAGCCGCCTCAAGTTTCAGATCCCGTGCTGGAAGCAAAACCTATTATTGGAAAAATTATTCCCAAGATCCCAAAACCAAGTCTGATTGGGAAAATTGTACCTAGAATTCCCAAGGAAGGTCCGGATGTGAAGGAGAGCCCAACTAGAGACAAAGAATTGCCGAAAGTAGTTATCAAAGTGCACAACAAAGGGACAAAAACCAAACATGTAGTCAAGCAAACATCAGCAGGAGAAGGAACATTGAAGCAAAGAGCAACCAGATCAGGAAGTAATGCTAAATCTCATGAGTCGAGTGTATCCGAACCGGTTGGAGATGAAGAACATTCTCACTGGACGGATCAGGCTGAAGGAGAAATGTTGGCGGACTCGGAGACGTCTCAGGCAAAAGGATCCGAAAAACCTAAAAGCGGTTTTCAAATGGGCCACGGCGCCCCCATCTCCTTGACGTCTTTTCACAAACGTCAGAGGATGATGAGGATGGTTAAAGGTTTGGATTCATCTCCAGAGGCGGCAGCCCAGAGTGAAAAAGAGGCAGGAGTGTCGCTCCAGAGCAAAGCCGGAGAGACTTCAGTAAAGAGGACCCACAGACGGCATCGAGGCAGATTTTTGTTCGGTTATCGGCGCAAACAATCAACGGATGCTTCTGTTAAAAAGCGGCCGAAAATCGGTCAGGTTCGGACACGGCATGTGTTTTATACCTACGTGCCAGAGGCGCTTCCAGCTGTGGACATTGCTGAACCTCAGGGTCAGAGTATGGAGCCACTGGAGGATGAGACAAAGCTATCACAAAGCTCTAACAACAGTTGTACAACTGTAACGAGTGGACGGTCTTCCCGCGTTATCAAAACCCCAAAGAGATTCCTTAACGAGGAAATCATCCCGTTTCCAAAGGGTTCACTGTCAACATGGCTGAAAAGTCAGCAGAAGGATGACACAAAATCCACTCTATCCCTCAACGAATCAGGCTATGACGGTAGCTCACAGTCGCTAGACAGCTACCCCAAGTCGGTGTTGGACAGCTCGTTGCTTGAATCAAGGATCTCATCCAAACCCAGTTCAGGCACGAGTCACGTCGAGATCTACAAAAACTTGAAGAAGCTGACATTAAAACTGGCAGAGAAAAAGAAAAGCCAGTCTGGTTTTCTGGAGGACCATGGAGACCAGGGCGACGGTTTGACTTTCCCAAACAGGAAGAGACGGCGGTCCAAGATCATGATGGAGGAAATGGACTCTCCAGGAGTTGTGAGGAAAGTGTCTGTGGTGGTCAAGGCCGGTGTGGAAATTCCTGAGGAAACTCCAGCAGAAGACATGGAGAATAACAGTGAGTATCCCATCGGCTGTATTTCCTCCTCTAAAAGATGTTTAAAAGTGACTTACTATGCTTCCTTGAAAAGGCTAGGATAGGTCTATGGGTTACACAAAACCATGTTCATTACATTTCTTTGCACAAAATTATTCTTAGATAATGATATTTTATTCTGCTCAGTTCTGCCTATTTGAGCTCCTTTCAGATCAAGCTGCTTTGGGGCGTCTTGTCTCTTTAAATCCAAATAAGCTGCTTCTGGCCACGCCCTCCAACTCAACGTTTACATGTAGTAATGGCTGCAAACACACACGTAATTATTCAGCTGTTCACCTTTGAAAAGCATCAGTAGAGCCTCCTTCACAACCAACAAGAAAACGGCAAATGGTTTCTGAATAGCAAGTCAGCAACATAACTTTTTCAGCAGCCATTGTACAGCGCACAGCAGTAAAACTAGCTAACCAAATATGCTAGAGCTTCACTAGGGTTGCTAAGTAATGGGTGGAATTCTGTCTGGGTTGCTAGGTAACCAGCGGGGCTTTGGTAGGCAAGGAGTAATTTTTGAAAAGGCTCGTTTCCCAGACACCAAAAAAAAAACATTAACATTTTGCCAAATATAGGGTGTGTCTGAATTCAGGGTCTGCGTCCTTCGAAGGACCCGTCCTACGTAGGACGTCCTTCGAAGGACGGGAAAAACAAAGACCGGAAGAAAAATAGAAGAAAAATATCTGTGGATTTGGACAGGTCCAGCCTTCACCAACTGGCCCCGCCCCCACCTCAACGTCACTCACGTTGCCAAGCAACCGTGACAATGTGAAGCAGAGAGCAGAGAAAAAAGAAAACAACAGAGCCGAAGTTCGTTTTTCAGTCATTATTACTGATTTCTATATTATTCTTCACCTTTTATAGTAAAGATAAGTCATTATGGTTAAATAAAACTATTATGTTTGAAGGCTTAACTTTAATTAATCAATCAAACCGATGTGCTCTGCTTTGAAATACTTTATGAATCAAACATTTTTCAACCAAACCCGTCTGAATAATATCGGTGTTTAACTCACTGGGGAAACTAGCGGGAGATTTTATAACAATGTGTCTGGAGTTGGGCGTTTTCTCTCGGTACCGAACCTGGAGCTCCCGCCAGCTGACAGCTGTTAACCCGGCGGTAGCAGGCAGGTCCGAAAACGTCAGAGCAATATTGCAATTAAGTGATGTATTGATGAACCGAGCAAATATTTG
>CAEGAF010142021.1:0-22493 GCA_903067075.1 Micropoecilia bifurca | reverse complement strand
TCAGGAAATCCAGCTCTGTCCTGGGGTGTCCTGTTGACCCAGTGGAGGTGGTGGCAGACAGGAGAATGAGGACTAAGCTCCAGCGTATGCTGATTTTTGAGGCTGGGCAAGACCTGAGACTGGGACAGAGGTTCACCTCAAGCTGGACAAAAGTCAAAGTAAAAATTAAATCCAATTGAGAATCTGTATCCAGGTTTAAAAACGTGATATCCAAAGCCATCCAGTCTGACTAGTCTTGAGCTAATTTGTGATGAGAAAGGTAAAAAAAAATAATTTTCTCAAAATGAGCAAAGCTAGACGTAGCCCAGAAGATTTGCTGCTCTAAATTAAGCTAATGTTTTGTTGTTTTTTTTTTCCATTTTATGGGGACAGAAAAAAAATCCACACCAGACTTTTCAGATTTTTATTGCTGCACTTTTAAAACTATTTATAATTTTAATTTCCATGAAATATACTTTTGTGTTGGTTTATTATATTAAAATCCCAACAAGTTACACTTTGTAACTACAAAGTGACAAAATATTATATAAATAGCTTTACAAGTCATTCAAATAGTAAAAGCCCTTTTTTTATTTCAGCGTGAAAACATAGGTGAAAACTCCTTATTTTAAAGTTTTGAAATAAAGTTAAACCAATTTGTGAAAAGTCACTGCTGTTTTTGGTAACTATTCAACTTTGCTGACATGCACACAATTGTAAACAACTCCATCGCAGCGCATCTGAAAAGCAAATCAGCTATATTGGTAAAAAAAACTCTCAGGTGGACCCAACAGCATGCTGAGAACTTTATAAAAACAACAGGCTTCTTTAAGAGATTCACATTTTAGGGGGAGAGAGAGCTCTTAGACTGATTAGTTTGTGTGGAGAGGAACAAAAGCAATCACTTACTTAACAAATACCCCATTTACCCCACCCTGTCATCATAACACTTCATCTCCCCGCCAGAGCATGTAGAGCTTATGTATAAAATAAAGTACTTGGTTTGAATATGATTATTATTTAAAACAAAACAAAAAAACATGGGAAAGCACAGTCGGAGCATATTGAAATGAATGACCCAGATATTGACTGATGAAGCTTACGTGTTGCACATTCTTACCCTCTGAGTGGTGGGACAGCGTCAGCAGACTGACACACGAAGCTCCGATTCCAGACCCAAAGACGGTTATGCGGCCTGGATCTCCTCCGAAGTAACCGATGTTTTTACTGATCCAGCGCAGAGCCTGAATCTGATCCAGGAGGCCGTAGTTTCCCTTCGCCGCCTGGTCACCGGTACTGAGGAATCCTGATGTATACGAGGAGGCAACAAAGGCAAAGCCTAGATTAAGGCTATGTACTACAGTGCAGTCGCATCTTTGATCCAAGTCTGTTGCCCTGCAGGGAATCTCAATGAACAGAGACAGGTTCCCCTCAGGTGTAAATATGCTTTTACGCTCTCCCTCTGTGTTTCTCTGCTGTAGTCAGCTCTTTGTGGTAGTCCCTCAGCACCGCACCCCTCTTTGTGAATGAGCTACTCATCAAACCTGAAATCTCCTCTCAGAATAGTCACTTTATCCCATGTAATGTGCATGAATTAAATTGATAAAAATAACCTCAAACTCAGAGGTGCTCTTGATCCCTCTGCTTGTTCTCCCTGTCTAGTTGCATCCAAAACTCCCGGATAGGAAGCAGACTAAGCAACAGCGACAGCAGCACTGACCTTGTGAATGCTGCAGCATTCATTATTTAAAGCATTTTCACTCCCAAGAACGATACAGGTTGATCATTTTGTCCCGATTAGATAAATATACGGTGAACAGAAATAACTGGGGGTAACAAGGACTTATGACAATTTGTGTTGTTATTCCACAAATAAAATGACAGCATTTCTAGCATTTCTAAGCATTTCTAGCTTAGTTAGATTTTCCCATGCATTTGTGTGTTATTTTATAGTGAAAAGTGGAAAATAAAGACCACTTTGCCAGGTAATTCTGTGGTTCATGTGGAGAGGTAAAACTGTACTGCTGATAAAATACCATAACATTCATTATTTCAGATATTAGGCGTTTTGATTTTGACATTGAGTCTTAGTAGGATATTATAGCTTTTTTTTGCCAATCTGCTGTTATGAAGAAACACAGGTGTCATAATATTAGCTTGTTAGTAGGTCAAGTTCAGGTAGACTGAATGGCTCGCTGCCTGAGAGAATGCTGCTCAAGCTTGAAAACTGAATTTTGAAAACAGCATTAATTACGTCTAATGGATGCTGCTTCCTTTCAGATTTCATACCAAGATATTTAAGGGTTTTCACAGCAGGAAATATGTCTAGACAAACAAAATTAGCTTTTCCTTCAGGTGGAGAAGAAAGTGAAATGGCTTTTTTTCAACCAGTTTATTGTTGGTGTTTATGGCCAGTGTTGTCCCTATGCTAAATACACCTACAGGGAAATCTATACTCATTCCAGCTAATTCTTTGTCATCTGGTGAAAGGGACTTTAAACTCTTTACACGGACAGAAATTGTTAGCAAATTTGTAACCTTGTAAGATTCTTTATTTTCTTTTCTTTACTAACTAATGTGTTTACATATGTGCAAGCACAACTAATAAACGTAGCTAATCTTTCCTGACTTTTCTGAGTTTGTGTTAAAATTTCTGCCTGGACATTTTTGCTTATTTTAATTGTACACAGTTCTTTAAATATCCTGTGAGTAAATATATATTTGCCCGTTTATCCATAAAAACTGGAACTTTCAATATCTAGCAAGTTATTTTCGCAATTTACTGTCTATTAAAAGAGCGCCCTCAGATTAATTTCACTTCCTGTTACGACGGGAGAGAAATTACCGTAATAACCCAATATTGGCTGGAAAGCGCAACGTGTCCCCTTTCAGAAACCGTTGGAATTCTTCAGATAGCGCTACGTGTGGCGGAATTGCGGTACTGCAAATTAGGTTGGCTCGCCGGTGTTCTGACTATCAGTGCTACCTTCTCAGATTTGGTAGGACTTTACGGGTAGCACAGATAGACATAACACCGGCGCTCCGTTTAGGACAGGGTTAAACTGTGCTTCGGATCAGCCCTGCTTGGAAACTGAGGCTTTAATAAGACTAAAGAGGGTTAAACTGCGTTTTTGAAGTTACCACACACACACAAGCACACAGTATAGTTACCTAATATTCCAATCCTGTAGTTGAGAGTGACGACAACGACGTTCCCATAACTGGCCAGAATGCTGCCATCCATCATGTTCCCAGTGCCCTCCATATAGGAGCCTCCGTGGATGTAAACCATAACAGGTCGGGCTTCAGAGTCCCTTATATCTGCAAAGTTGGCACGCACAACCCACACACACACACACATGCTCAGCAAACAAGTGCAGGGACAACAGCACTGAAGTGAAGAATTAATCGAGAACTGTTGCTGAAACTTTATATCACAACTGCCCAGTATGAGGTATGAGAGAGGTCTGCTAGGAAAATGTGCTTGGAAGCAAGCCAGAGTGGTAGACCTGTGGCATAAAAGCTGTAATGACAATCAAAAAATGCATGGTAAATACACTCTGACAAGAGTTATGAAACTAATCAACATCTTTTTATGAGGCATGGAGGTGTCAGCCCAAGCAGACTTGCCATATGCACTAAATCTAAAGTTCTCTCTATTGGACGAAAAGAGAGAAGAAGGCTTTGATCAAAGTATTACACATGATATTTTTTTTTATCCATATTTGAACTCATGAGCACAAGGTAACATTAAACGTATGCTCTCTGGTTGTATGAACCAGAAGAGGAAAAAAATCTAGTTCACTATACTGACTAATGAGTTTCTTTAGACGGACCTATAAAGGAGATAAGCAGATATTTCAGTCTGCGGATCAATGCGTGGAACAATAGAGACGGTGCACTTACTGAAAAGACTGCAACAATTCTCAATTCAGGACAGGAGATGCATTAATAGAAAACCTATGCTGTCATAAATCAGATGGCCTTATTTTTATTTCACTCAAAGAGAGAGAAGGGAAAAAAAGAGAATACAGTTGTTTGGAAAAGGGGAAAAAAAAAAGATTTGAACAAGAAGAATCCATGCATCAAAACTTTTGAGCTGGTAGAAAAAATACCTTCAGATATATGAATCTCAGCGTGTGAGAAAGCCGCCCCCCTTTTCTTGTGTTGGCTTCCTGGGATTCAGAAAGGAGGGAAAAAAAAGTACAAAATTCAAAAAAAGCAAGGTAGATTTGACTGCGCCTCTTATTTAATATACCGCTCCAATCAAAGAGGCAGCATGAAGAGGAAAGAGCCAGAATCTCTTTCTGGCAAAAGAAAAACATCAGACAGTTTTAAGTATAGCAGTTAAAGAAATGGACAAACTGCTGCTTTAAACCAGGAAAAGTTTTTTTTAAGTACATTTCTGTAACCAATAGAGCTCCATCACATTTGATAGTCATAGATTCAAACGATTTAAAACTCAACATCAATTCCAAGATGTTATTTTGATTATTTTTGCATTACTTTCTCCAAGCTTTAACAAACTTTGATTCCCTATTTAATGACTTTTCACCATAATTTGCCTGTAAACGTCAGGAAATCATTTTCATAACACTGTCCAGCACAACTGCATTTGTAAATAAATCCCCTACAGGCTATACATGTCAAGTTGATGTGATTTGGTAATTCTTCTGCGTGCTAAATATGAATTCCAAGACGATTTTCCATCCAGAGCATAATTTGCATGTTAATGAGATCATTTTTTAATTCCCCCGAATGAGTAATTATATTATTAATTCCACAAATGTCTATTAATCAGGCAACAGACAGACAAGCTTTACGTTAGCCTTGGCGCCACGTTTGTCTGTTTTGAGATGTTTTAGCCTAATTCACGGAAGTCCTGTTTAAGTGATTCCCTGATTCTGCAGGTCTGACAGTAATTGGGTCTGGTGAAACTGAATTCAGCTTTCTATAAAAGAAAAAAATTATAACTTATTTAGACAGGCTGGTTTGGACAGCATTTTTAAAATTAATCAATGAAATAAAGACCTAAAAGCTGATCTTTAATGTCTAATATTAAAATGTGCTGATGATCTGAAACATCTAGGTGTGACAAAAATATTCAAAAATGTTAGAAATCTGTGAGAAGCATCTTCACATCTTCACTGCAGGTGACAGGATTACACAGAGAAATGATTCTTTAGACGGGAGTGACTGAAGGTGAATCCTTCATTATTCCTGCAACTGCCAGGTCGATTGCACAAGTAAATCACTGCAGAATGCATTATAAAAAACACAAAGTGTATTGCTCAGCATAATGAATAATTAACAAGACAGAAGGTGCATTTTAAAAAGCTCAGAAATCGAGAAAATACCTCGTTTTGAAGTGCTGGGGACTAGTTTTAGAGAAAACACCTGAGCAAAAGCGAATAAATATTGAATCACAAAAAGCACGGGGTGCATTTCAAATGAACAACAACAAAAAAAAACCCAGAGGACCAAAAGGGTCATGTTGCTTTTCTAACGCATTTTAAAAGAAGAAATTTAATTGACCTGCTTTTGTGCCAGGTGGCCAGGCCCATAGGGATCTCAGGCGAGGGGATTTATGAAATGCATAGCCTGCACCATTTTGGACAGCTACCTTTCAAGCAGGCTGTTTATCGGCTGTTGCTATGCTACCATGGGCTAAAAAAAAAGGGGGAAAAAAAGTCTCAAAGAGCAGTGTGGCAAATAACACAAACAGAACCCAGTTCAGCTTTGAATGTTGAATGTTTTGCACCGAGCGCCTGCGAGGGAAGGTGAAAGCCTCTCAGAAATTGAGCTTAATTAGCACCTTGAAGTAACGGGAATTAGGAGAAAACTGTTAGTCAGAGCTGGATTTCTGAATCACACAGCGTTGCTGCCGTATTACAATGTTCTGTTAATCTACAGATTCACAGCAGACACACAAAGTGTTCCCTCGCCGGTTCATTTCACAGCTCAGAAATAGGAAAGGATTCAGCATGCAATAGTCAGTTGACTCCTGCGCTTCTTTAATTGGCCCCCAGCAGACACACTGTCTGAACAAAGCAGTGACTCATTAATAAGAAGACGATTTTGGCAAAAAGAAATGGATTTGAATAAAGGAAAGTTATTTCTAAGCAGCCCTTACAAGGCAAGGGCTGAAATGAGATTCCGATGAAATGCCAGCCTTGCCATTGTTCTGTAATATCTATTATAATATGTTTAGAACAAGTTGCTATTGTTGGTTGTAAACTGGGGAAAATGATTATCTGACTGACAACGTGTATTTTTTTGTTGTTGTTATTGTTGGTATTTTGTCTTAGATAAAACAGTCTAATATAAAATTAGCACCTGTTACATATTTTTGCAGTTTTAAAGTTGCAGTATGTAACTTTTATAAACGTATATATATTTTTAACATATTTGTTGAAACTATCACTGTGCCAGGACAGTGTATCATGACGTACACTTATAAATAAAGGTTCTCTGTCTTCTCCATGTGGTTCGACACTCGTCTCTAGAAATTGGTTAAAAACAACCAATAAAAGCCAGGAGGAGGGACTTAGCACTGTCAATCATGCATGTGTATGCACTGCTCACACCTCCCACAACAGAGCCTGTTATGAATACACAGGTGAATAACTGTGTAATTTGTGGATAACCAGTTTTCCTGTGACGGTGAGTTGTTTCTCCGCCAACACATACACGAGCATCATTGACAGCACTAAGACCTTCCTCCTGGCTCTGATGGTTTGTTTTTGATCAGAAGCAGCATATTTTTGCAGATGGTTGTAGGACCATAGGGAGGAGACATCGGAGCTTGATTTTTTTTTCACATATTGTTTGTTTCATGTTACACTGTCATAATATAATGACAAGTTTTAACAAATATGTAAAAGGAAAGAAATATTGTTTATCAAAGTAGCATACTGCACCTTTAAATGTTTATTTCTGAGAAGCTGAAGCCAACTACAAGCTGGTTGATTAGTCAGGCTATCTGCTCTGGTAGCAAGTCAGCAATGCACTGCTAAGCAGGCCAGCCATTCACAGCTTGCTTGCTTCAATAAGACTGATGCATGTTGCTTTTTTTGCACAATGACTGTCTGTGTTTTTCACAATTACTTTTCCAGACAACCACATTTTTTCTTTTTTTCTCCTTTTTTTAGTAGCCTTCATTCTGCTGGCTGACAGGCAGTGTGCAGCAAAATGTAAGGGAAGGGCAGCGCTGGGTTGGATTTTGTAGCGACTGTATTAAAGTTTTAAAGTTGTGACACAATCATTGGTCATTGGTATGAGGCTTGGAACAGCTCACCTGGGCTCAGTGGCTGAACTGGATATATAAAAAAAAGAACACTGAATCGTAAGGAGTCACCACTTAAACTCTCTGGAGATAATGGTCCTGTTCCTGCCTCCACAGCGGGAACCTCTCATAAAGAAAAACAGCCAGGATAAATTGAAGTTTTAGGAAAATAAGTCCCGGTGGATAAATGTTCCCGGTTTGATCATCAAGATGAGCCTCTGCCTCACTAAAACTGGTCCTCCTATTGTTCATTTAACACAGAACAAATGCACCATCATAGCTGATAAAACTGCAGTTTTGCACCAAAAAACCCCACATCCATTATCTATTCTTTTTATATTGAGCAACCTGTCTCTTTTGTGCTCTACTACATAAAACTGCTGTGTGGAAAACAGGGTCCACCACTGACTCCCACAGCAAGCTGAGCTTATGACGCTTTTGGTTTGAAAGCTCTGTTTTGCACAGGGTGGGGAAAAAATAAAAAAAAATTGCTGTCACTCGGGCTCTTTCTCTGACATCTCATTAAAAGGTTTCTAAACTGCAGGAAGTTTTCGAAATATAACTTTTTATAGCCTGCCGGAAACCGGTGGGCTCCTGTTCCTTCCGAAGACTTTTGATGCCGAGGTTGTGTTTTGTTAAAAAATTATTTTCAAACCTATAAAAGCAGCCTTGTTTACTTTCTGTACAGCTTCACAACACGTTAGGTGTTGGTTTTAGAGCATCATGCTAACTCACAAACCAAACATTTCTGCTTGTGAGGCGATGGCGTCATGTAGAAAAATGGCAGCATTGCTTAGAATGACAAACCAGCCTTTTCAGTGGCAGCGGTGGCATGAGCAGTGGTCACAGAGTTCATGGTGATCACAGAACAACGAGCAGCAGCGGCGGCGAGAGGCAGACATGGACCGTCACAGGTCACAGACCGTTTTTTTTTTTTTTTTTTTACCCCACCCACTCACCATCCTCCGTCGGCGCGTAGACGTTCAGGTACAAACAGTCCTCGCTCTGATCCTGAATGTACGTGGCTACTGTGTCCAGGTTATAGGTGAACCATATGGGCATCATGATCTCCGGCGCCGTGTTGTGGATGTTCTGCGGGCACACGGGCATGAAGTGGGTCGCGTTCTTGACCCCGGACCACGGCGAGGGCTGCTCGGGGGGCAAGAAGCGCTTCTCGCCGACGGGCGCAGCGGCGTAGGGGACCCCGAGGTACTGATCGACGGGTCTGAGGACCTCGCTGGGCACCGGCACCCGGAGGCCCCGCAGCTTCCCAAACTGGGTGGTCACAGTCGGGTAGAATTTCTGGCTTGTGGCTTTGGTCAAAGACCAGGAGGAGCATAACATCCACCAAAGTAGAGCACAGTGAGCGACGGTTGCAGTCCCTTGCTGACGGAGCAGGTGTGCGGGCGACAGATGGCCGTTGAGTGTAGCCAGCCACATGGTCTGGGCAGGACAGTGCTGTTACACAACACAAACGCACACTCTAGTGTCTGATTAGACCCGCTGCACTGACCCCGTCAAACAGGCATCACTCGATTCGTCTTGAAATCCAATAGTTATCGAATGCGGATGCACCTCGGTCAGGAATGGATCTGCCCTGCTGCGTGTTTTCATGGCAGTGCGCATAGATCTGAAAATTAGAAGAGATCAGTAATATAATTAGATCACACAACGTTTAATAATCGTTTGGAATCTTTACTGTGCAGTGAAGAAATTGAAGTGAAAACTTTTACTTAGAAAACTAACGACTTTGTTTGAATCTCCACCAAAAATGAATAAATACTCTAATCCAGGGAAAAAAATCTAAAGCAAGAGAGTCTACAATTTACAATTCATATTGTATGTATTTTATTGCAAACGAGAGCCTAATAAAAATTGAAGACCAATGTCTGAGATGCTCTTTGACTGAGGTAGAAAAAATATCCTGTGACAAATTGAACTCTGGGATTCTGTTTTTAAATTATGGTCTGTTTCCCTCTTAGCTAAAGAGGAGGACAGGATGTCATCAATGCAACGGCACAAGAAACAATAACCTGCGGCTATATAACAAGGCGCACTGCTGCTCATGGGACGAGTAAGCTACACACTTTACAAGCGATAATCATTATGATACATTGGTTTGGCTGCCAAAGTGTGACGATTTTATTCGGGAAGCCTTCTCTTTACGTCGGAAGGACAGTTCACAGCACAAGCATGCAGTGACAGACTGAGATCATTTTGATTTTTCAGCTCTTGCTTCTGCATTTCAGTTGCACTTTTTGCAGGCCAAGAACTTTCCTTCTTAGCTTTGAACTCCCCGACGATGGAGGATTTGTCTCGTGCTACGGCGCCGACACGTTTGAGCCAAGCAAGGATTTCGAGAGGATAATTGAGGGTGTTTAGAACATATCAGGGCAGCTGACCTGGATGGCTTATGACACAGCGAAGGTGGAGACTTGTGTCAAGGGGGTGAAGGGTGGTGGGGGAGAGAGGGGGGGAGCGTGTTTGTGTGACCCGGAGGAGGCGCATCGCGGATGCAGAGCGGCTGTCTTTGGAGAGGCTGAACCGCAGCCGGTGCTGAGTCATCACAAATGTAAACTGCAGATTAAGTGGTGTAAAACCGTACTCTGATATACTACGTTCAAGTTAAAGTCGCTGGTTGCAGCGTTGTTGTTGTTGGCTGGCTTTATTAAAGTAGCGTGTGTGTTGATATAATATATAGCTATATGAATCTGAAGAAAGAAGTCTAAATATCTACACCTCTAATGCCTAATAGAGAGACTTCTTGAGGCCAGACGAGGCAGACGCTGGTAAAAAAAAAGTATACTTTAGTATACTTCAAACATACTTGAATTTGTGAAAGTACACTTTAAGTATGCTAATTATTAAGTGTACTACCTATAAGTATATCTGAAGTATACTAAAAATACACAGGTACCAATTTCAAAATTAGTACTTTATACACACTTAAACATAATTGTACCAAAATACACTTTTAATATATTAAATAAAAGTATGCTTTAAGTGAACAAAATCTGAATGAAAATGTATGAACTTGTAAGTGCCTTAATAATCTTTTACTATTTATTAAAATTGCATACAATACAAAAAGGATAATCATGATGCAATTTTTAAGAAAGTACCCAATCAATTCTCAGATGTGTGATGTAAAAACCTTATAATCAACGGCTCCAGTTCACACTCCAGACCAGATGGTGGCGGTATTGCACANTTTTCATTTATTTAAAAAACGCCACAGAGAAGAAAAAACTTGAAGCAGGGAAGATAACAGACGCTGTTCAAATTCACAATTTTTACTCGCATAATATTGCCTTAAAAGTGGAGAAGGCCTTGACATTAGTTAGTAATTTAGTTAAATTCAAGCTGGTGACGTTCTAGTCCGAGTTAGACGAAAACACAACGGGACAACAACCGATGGAAATGAAATATGTGTCACAAAAGGAGCCTGGGGGACGAAGGATGCTAAGTGTTGCTAGCTGGTGGTACATTTGCTTATTAATTATCTTCATTTAATTATAAACAGTGCAGTAAAGATATATAACTTACACTGGTTTCTTAAATAATAAGTTGTTCCAAAATAGTACATTTGAAGTACATCAATAAAAGTATACTAAAGTATGTTAAAATTTAGTATACTAAGTATACTCTTTTTTTTTACCAGGGTTATTTAAAAAAATCCACAATTAATTCAAACTTTGTGTACCTAACCTTTGTAAAATAAAAAAAAATTAAAAATCCATGGTACTATGTATTATCAGCAGCAGGATCTGCGTATCAAGCAGTGTGATTTACTTTCCAACTTACAGCAATTAACATTGGCTTTTCTCAAAAGCTAACAGAGTGTTTTTACAGGAAAAGGTGAAAACATGTGGCAACAGATGAATCTCCGTCAGAAGTGATTCAAAGCTTTGCTCTGGGAATCCAATTTGGACTGAGCACGTATTTTGTAAAAAGTTTACATTTTTCAGCTCCTGCTTTCGGCTTATGCTTTCTAGATGTAAACACATCGTTTGGCTGAGTTGCAAATCAATGCATTTTAATTTCATCACATTATGCACACAATGTTGCTTTGTTTAATTCGAGGAAAAAAGGGAGATAATTGAGAATTGTTTTGAGTTAGAGAATCTAATGTTTCCCAGCATCCAAAGCTTTATACACACACACACTTTTACCCTTATATAAAAAAAAACAAAACACTGCAGAATACTAATCTCCGCTGATCTATCTTATCAGTCGAACCGAAATCTGAAAAGCACTTCTCAAGATAAAAGGCGTTAAAAGTTCCTTTTGATTCTTTGGTAAAAGGAACAAGACAAACGGCAAATGAAATAAAATTCTTTCAGATATAAAAGGCACACTCTCCAGGAATATTTTTTAAAAAAAGCCTCTGACCTGCCGATGCTTTCACTGTTTAATTTTCAAAACCTCTGCACGATGAATAGATTATTTGTATCTTTCGTGTATCTTTCTGTAGATCTAAGCAGCTCTGTTAGGGGCTGACATGGAGATGCATAATGGAAGTGTTGCACATTCCCAGAATAAACATGTCTGATGGGACCACACAGACACCGAACCCTCCACATACAGCAGAGTAAATTTAGGCTTGCTGAAAGATCCAACAAAATCTTCCAGAAAGCTGAAACAATCTGTGTTGAAGGTCTCTTTGTGGTGGATTTTTTAAAAACAATATGTGGTTTTGTTTTTACTTTAGCTCCGATTTGTCCCCGTTTCAGCAACAACAAACTGATTAGAGAGAAAGATTTTATTTATCTATGAATCTAATCATTTTCCGGTTTCAAACATAACACCTTGTAACGTTAAACACTTGAATAGATGTCACTGATTGTGCATTTGTTTTTGTTTTTTTGTAAAATCCAACTTTTAATCTGAGAGCATTTATTCAGTGAGTGAAAAAAAATCCAATGTTTAGATGCAAATGCAAGAACAAACTCCTACAGTTTCTATAAAATAAATATAGCATAGCTTTTTTATTTGGTCTTCACATAAACTTTAAAGGGCACTATGATGCTTAACTCTTCTTCAAAATGGGAAAGACAAGAGAACATGCTATTTATGTTCCATGTATTGATTTATAAAAGTCAGGAAATGACTAAAAGAAATTAAAACTGCTTAAACTTGCCCACATCTAAAGTATGAGTAAGACTTTAGTTTTACTCAGTTTCTGCAGCTGTATGGCGCATAGAGTGATCCAGCACTATTCTTCAACACCTGCTCCTGCACACTGCTGGTCAGATGGCTAAAAACGTTAGACTTTTTCTTTGCTTACATCAAAAACAAATTTAACAACTTGGAGATGATTCCAGTCATGAAAAACATGGAAAACCTTAGTGTGTAAATAAAAGAAGTACCATTTGTCAATTTTATAACAATATTTTTCAAATAATTATGTTCTAAAACCACAGTTTGCAAGCAAACACAGCAAATCTGGTAAACAGCCAACACCGGGATCTACCTGAACAGAAAGTTTGCTTTAAATCATCCATCCATCATTTATATCTGCTTGTCCTTAACAACTGACTTTTTAAATTTTTGCTTTCTTTCTTTATGACAATGAACCCCCATCGCCACCACAACCCTAAACCCAAACTGTTAACAAGCTGGACATTAAAACAAGCTTGAAAGGAACAGCTGCATTGCTTGTCTTCCATTTCGCTGGTTTGTGATGAAAGAAACCTGCGTCCTGTCTTATGCCAGCCTGTCAATGAACAAAGCAAAACATGCTTGTTAACCTAATCAGATTTATTGATGAGTTTCGTCAAAAAGACTGCTACTACAAGCTCAATTTTTAATCTGATGAACCTATCAACAGAGGGGACAATTTCCCCCGACTAACTCGCTAAAGTAATTAACCATATTTCTGATGCACCCAGCTTTCCTCTGCCTCTGCACCATTTTGTGTGCACTATAGGGAGTGTAAACACACACATACACACACACCTAAACACACACTCATTTAAAAAAAAAGGTGTCTGTCTATCTTTCACAGGTGCTGTGTATCAGCTAACAACATCATTACTGCCTGCCAATTTGTGAGCGATGAGACAAATCAGATCACGTTCCCTCTCTCGCTATCACAGAGGTTCATGTGAGAGGAGTTGGACTCGTCTGCTCCGGGTCCAGCTTGTCTGTATTAATTAACAGTCATGAATGTTCCCTACGGCCAATAAAAAAAAAAGAGAGAAAAGGACAAGGCTTTCCTTTGTCATCTATCTGCCATGACAATGATGTAAAGCTCCTACGACAGTAACAAGGAAGTAGCAGAGCACCTGGTTTGGTTCTGTGTAGACAGGGACACGTCTTCTGTAGGTAACGTGGGTAATGCGCCCCAAAAGCATTCATTTTTAGTCGTTGTGGAAAATTGCTTTATTAGGAAAAGATGTTGTAATGGTAAGTTGCCTGAAGTTTATGAGGAAGTGCTGACAGAAGAGATTAAAAACAACTGGAGGTCCAGAAAATTTAAATGAATTCCTAAAATGATTTCCCTTTAAATTACACAGATGTGGCAAGTATCAGTCAGCATGCACCTTTCTTCAATCTGACTTCAAACCAAACATCTAACTGGCTACTACATCTGACAAAGCTATTGTGGATTATTTCAGAGGCATACACTATAAAACAAGATTTTGTTTTAGAGTGGAGTTATTTAAATTTTAATGAAATGTATTAGTTTGTAAATGGAATATTTAATTAAGGCTAAATTCTGACAACTTTAACGGCTTTGTTAACAAACCATATGTCTGATTGAAAACTACAACACGATGTTGGTTTGTCTGCCACCAATATTCCTGTTTGTCAAATCCAGTTTCCAATAGAAAATGCTGAGGCTTAATACATGCTAAAATTGGTCTTGCTGTGAAAGAAAACATAGTACAAGTTAACTACTCTCACCAAATGTTCCAAAAGTTTGCATTTTGGAGTAAGAATTTAAACTTGTGTCCAGTTTGAGCTACATTAGCAAGTATGCTAATCCAGCTATTATGCTAGCAGGCAAAAACATCATTTTAGAATAGATCTGAAAACTGTAAGCGATATTTCAATAAAGTTTGAAGCTTAATGACCCAAAAATTGTCCTTTTTTTATGTTTGTATTTTCTAACATGGATAACACAGCAGATATGACAGAAACAGAAAACATGCTTGTTGGTCACAGTTTTTCTACCAAGTAGCACCAAACAGAGGTTTATATTGATCTTTGCTATTCTTTATTGTCTTACACATTTTGAAGCCCTACTTTAATATCCACTTGTATTGTTGTTTTGTATGCAACTTTTTATGATTTTATTTTCCTTTGAAAATGAGAATTTATTTCTCTAAATAAAATTAAAAATTCATGACTGCAGTTGTGAAACTGTATCTTTGGGATTATTTGGTGCAGATCGATCTGATCGCATAGGCTTTAGATGTGTACTATATTTTGTAAGGTGATTCGGGGTGGAAAATATTATAAACATGCTGTCACTGTTTTTTTTATTCACTGTTGACTAGCAAATATTTGTATCTGTATTTATTTTATAAAATATAAATGGACAAATATCGCATGTCAATGATTCTTGAATGATACTGAAATCTATTTGTGTAAAAGGATTTAATGTTAGTTAGAATTTTGTTGACATTTTGAAAACTGGTTGCAACCGGCTGAGGAATTTTTGGGTGATCTACCAACATTAAGTGACACAAGTGGAAGAAATATGATTAAATGTTTTACAAATTTGCATCTGAAAATAAAAACATGCAGACATTTGATCCCACAGACTCAATAATCTTTTGCAGCCTCCTTTCCTTGCAATTATAGCAGCAATTACTTTTAGGTATGTAATTAGCAACACTGCATATTTAGAGGTAGAGACTTGCATTTTATTTTGTTTTTGTCATTTTCTTTTTTCATTTTTAAATGATTGTAGTTGAAATAGATCTGTCCAGGGTGTACCCCCACCTCTTTGACCACTGAAGACTGGCATCCTCCATTCATTATACAACATGGATGTACATATTTTTTAAGGTGTACCAATTTACCGATTGCATTAGTTAAGTTCAAATGGTTTGCTTTATCAGTACATCTATTATAAAGGATTCTGACGTTATTCGCATGTACCACAGCACAGGCTGAAAGAAGCACTTTTCTAATCCGTAATGGGAAAGAAGGTTAAAAAGCTTTATGACGAGCATTGCACGGGTTAAGTTGACTGGGTAGCTTAGACAGACATTATACCCAGAATTGAACGAACAGCATAGCCACCCCAAAAAACTAGATCTTAATGTTCTACAGCCAGATGTTTATAATTATGCCATGTTAGTTTGGGGAATTACTTCCCACAGTGGCGCCCACAGAGAGCGGGATAAGGAGAGCGATGGCTGGAGCAATTGTCTTCAACAACTGTTTATTTATTAACGTATTAATGCTTTCGTTAATGTATTATTTATTCATTACTTACTTAGCAGCTCACTTGAATGTCTGCTAATCACTTACCAGCCCCTTCACATCCAACATTTAATAACAACATAACAAAGCTTCTGAAAGTCTGTTGGATTTTCTTTCATTTTCTTTTCTGGGGAGGGGTCAGGATGGGGGGGGAAGGTGTGGGTCGGTAAATGAATGTACGAGCAACCCCTTTGTAAACTTTCTGAAGGCGCCCCTGTTTCATATAGGAAAATCCTTAAACCCTTAAACTCCAATTTAACTGACTCAATCCAGGGTTACAAACCTATTAGAGGGATTGCTATAATCATGTTTCACTCCACCAATGCCATTTCTACACCTACAGCATCGACAACAAGCACACAGTTCAACACCTATTCAGTGCAAATAAAAATTTGTGGGACTTCTCATAGATTGTAGAGGTTTTGATGCCTTTGGGAGGGGGGGGGGGGTCTAGAAATGAAAGCAGCTGAGGTGATTTCAAACAACGGGACCAGGCAGGCTGCACAATGTCCTTGTAATCCGACTGGCTTGGAACAAACGGTGTCCCCAAATCCCCACCCCTCCCCCCCACCCCCCATGAATTTGCCAGTGGACTAGACAGGAGTGGGGATGGATGCATGAATAAGGGGAGCCTGTAGGGATCACTCAGCATAATAATCAGTGCTTCATAAATTAACGCAAGGATCCAAACCCACAGAGAAAACCAAGCCACAGCCCACGTACCATCGACAAAACTGCTGTAGTGTGTGTGTGCGCGGTGTGTCACGGTGTGACTGGGAAGCTTGTTTAATCTAGGTCTAGGACGGTGGGGGGGGGGGGGGAAATCGGACAACGTGGAAGAAAAATATCGAGAGTGAAAAGGAAACCAATGCATAACAGAGAGCAATAGGTTTGTGGAACAATCAGCCCAGATGTCAGCTATCAATCAGGACAGAGATTCGTCTCTCGGAAGAGAGGGAGAAAAAAACAGCATCATTAGATTAACTCACCTGCTTCTACACCAGCTGAAACGCGCTCCATCCCAACATTTTCCTCCATACCAATCCCTCAGTCAGGATGCAAGACGAGGAGCTGGAGAAAGGAGAGAAGGAGGTGATGGTGGTAGTGTCGGTGGTTAGTGGTGGTGGTGGGGGGATCTGTATAGAATATTCCTCCGGCTTTAGAATATCAAACACACGGATCTTCGCTCTTATCTGCCGCTTCGCACAGCCTGTGTGCTTTGCGCATTCACGACGCCAAGGTCAGGAGCGCCAACGGTTTTAATGGAGCGCCCACCACACAGATCTCTCTACGGCGCCCACTGCCAGCGCGTTACCAGGCAACCACCGGGATACGCCAGTGCATTAAATCCCCCCCATCTCCAAAAACTAATAATAATAAAATAAATAAAACTGTATAGGATTGAGAGAGAGAGAGAAAGAAAAAAATCCCCGACTCGTTTCCAATTTACAAACCATCAACTAAACACCTTCGACCTCGGACAGCACTCATGCGAGCCCAGCGCTTTGTTGACGGGTGCAACCCATCTGCCTTTGACTGAGAGAGAGAGAGAGAGAGAAAGAGAGAGAGAGAGAGAAAGAGAGAGAGAGAGAGGGAGAGAGAGAGAGAGAGAGAGAGAGAGAGAGAGAGAGAGAGAGAGAGAGAGGCTATTCAAGAGGTGAGCAGGTCTGCAAGGAGAGATGATGCCGTGCATTTGGAAACACGGTTTGCATTGGAGACATCGTTTCTGCTTACTGTGACCATGAAGAAAAATGAATGCACCCTAGAAAAATAAGGACGGAATCATTCCGATGAAGTGTTCGCTACTTTGTGACAGCATTCATAACTCTTGAACTTATACGTATATAAATAAACGCTAACATGAAAATGGTTTTGGAAAATAAATAAATAAAGGAAGGAAGGAAGGAAGGAAGGAAGGAAGGAAGGAAGGAAGAAAGGAAGGAAGGAAGGAAGGAAGGAGGGAGGGAGGGAAAGAAGGAAGGAAGGAAGCGTTTGCTTGCTCCTCTTCTTTAATGAGATACCCATAATAAAATCCAGTGCAATCATTTGCCTTCAGAAATAACCAAATTTCTAAATATTGTTCAGCTGTGTGATTTCCTAAATAGCAACACGGAGACCGAGATAATGTAAGGGAGAAATTTAAAGCATAACAATAATAATAATATCCCAAGCTTTTAATATCTCACTGCAAACCTCCAATCCACTTAGGTCTGTGGTGATATCAAGAAAAAAAAATGGAAAGCAGTCCCAGGGGTGAGAATACCTTTACAAGATTCTGTATGTATTAAAGAAATAATAAGTTTTACCTGAACTTCCTTGCTGTATTAGGCAGGCTGTATTATGGGTTATTTTTATCTGCACAGTAGGATATTCAGGTATTAATTTAGCCTTGTCATTACAGTGTTGGGGTTTTAAAAGAAGGTGTAAAGGTGAGGAAAGTAAAGTGATTTTTGCTTCTTGCACTTTGCCCAGAATAGAGCGCTCCGCTTGGTTCAAGCCCTCGCTCTTCTCCCAGTATAAACATAGAAAATGCTATCAAAGATCCACAGCAACTACTCACTAACCCACAGTAAGTAGTCTGTGTGGGCCAGACATAGTTGCTGACAGAGCAGACATTCTCCCCATATACTTTTCTTTTTTTAATAATGCCCTGTGGTCATAGATGTGATGCATAAGTGAAGGGATATTTTCACACTTCTTGGGAGAAATGCTGGCCAACTTTTTTTTTCCAAGCTCAGTTACCGTACAAAAGCTTTTAACACAAGCTAAACTGGGTTATTTTATTTTTATTTATTTTTTCGTACACTCACAGAAGCTGATGCTCTGTTTGACAGATGGGTTTCTATAGCATTTCTGCAATGGCTGAAGTATATTGATTAATGCATGAGGCTGATTGTAAGCAAGTTATGCACATGTTCCCTGTGGTTTCATATTGTTTCTTTTTTTATATTTTTTATGTGTGCACAGTGCTTATTAGCACCCCTGTCACATATAAAGGGTCCAAGTTAATTTGCATACTGAGACATTTTAATTAAAGACACACTTTCCGGTCCACATATTTGCAGCCATTGACACTTTCTCCACACAAACCCTATAGTGTAGGCTGAATCAGCTTGATTGGGGATAAAGCTAAAGCAGCTTCCGTGACCAAAGGGTTGGCTGACACGTCCCGTGTTCTTTGTTTTGAAGTTTTCTTCCCTAATGAAAAGCAATAAGCTCCACAGTATAGTTCATAATTTAAACACTCTTTTTAAGTGTCAAAATGACAGACAGATCAAACTGTGACGACTGTTGCAATGTTTTCACATGCATTTTAGACTTCTCTGTGAAACTGTTGAGACTCTGTGAACTTGTTAAAGTTTTGTCACTTTAACAAGCTTGTAAAGCACTGAAATGAAAGCCCCACAAACACAAATATGGCTCTGAAATAAAAAGGATAACTTGCAGGGATTTTGGCTACCTCCAGTTGCATTAATAAGTTAAATTTTATTGCTAAACAGCACAAACTAGACCTTTATGTTGTTCTTGTTGGGGAAAGGCTTTCATCTTGGAGCTGAGAGAAGCATCTTTATCGCTTCTCTCAGCAATAACAGGCTGATTAAACGGCATCAAATAGAGTTCACCGTATAATCACAATAAATCAAAACTAGCACTGGAAATGCTGTGGTGAAGGGGTGGAGTGACGTGTTGGGTGTCGGGGATTTTGAATTTCTACATAGAAATTCAAAACCCCTAATCTCTCTTTATGGTTCCCATTTTTCTTTCCACTATTTCCAATTTTTCTGTTGCACTCGTAAAATGTACTTTTGTCACAAAACAGGGAACTACTGTGCTCTCTTACTGTGCCATGAAAACATTAGCATTTCTTTAAATGTGATGTTTCTTTGCTCACATTTTGGAAGTTGAGGACTTCTTCCATCAAACTGGAAACAACCTCCTGGTGTTAGGAGATCTGCTGAGGGTGTCTCCAGGTTCCACACAGAGAACACAGGGAAGGTGGGACTCCACTGGAATAACAAGTTTTCCTGGCAGCCTTTTTCTTTTGAAACATAGAAACGAGAGAAAATATGTAAGCTGAATTGAGGACGTAGGATTTTTTTTTTGTTATACGAATAAAGGCATGTATCTGTTAAAGCTGTATTCCAATACTAATTTATAGTTTTATCACTGTTTTGGTACAGTTAAAGGAAGATGTGTGACTTTCCGATCAAGAAACCTTTCTTTTAGAGCCAATGTACACTACATTTTGGAGCATTCATTTCTATATTTAAGGATTTTTCATGTACAGTCAACATGCCTTATGGAAAATTTTTTGTAGGAACCTATTATATAACATATTGTGTTTATTTTTGCAATTGTACACTAATAAGTAGAGTTGTTAGTTAAAATAGAATTTAAAAAAGAACTGTACACATTGCTTTCTCAAAACCTGTCATAAAAATGAAAAAGACTCATGGTGACATGAAGTGGATCACAATCTGCTGTCTGATGAGATATTCTGATTTCAGATCTATAGAAGTGAATATTTTTTGACAGATCACTATCTGATGTTTGGCTTTGTCAGGATGCTCCAATCAGCCATCGTTTGTCCTCAGCAGAAGGCCTGATTTTGATGAGTGAGAGATCTTATTCATTCTGTTCCTGATGGCTCATTCTAATTCTTTTATTCCTCTGCTTTGTACTTCAGGACCTTCTGCAGAGGCCCTGTGCCAGAGGGATACAGCTTTAGTTCAAAGGTGCATTATTAACATTTCCAGCACTCCTACTGTGTTCAGTAAGCACCTCTTGTGCTGTACTTCATTACTAAATCATATAAGATCCACAGCCTTTGTGCCACCCCTAATCTCTCTTTATGGTTCCCAATACTTTGGTTTTTATTAAAGGTAATTATTCATTAGTTGCAACTGTTCTTTCCCCCTCCCTTGAATCTATATGTGATCAGCTATGTAAATGACTTGAACTAAAATGTCTCTTTGTCCCTTGAATAAAGCATAAATAGATTAGATTTGATTAAACTTTAATGAACCCCCAGGGGGAAAGTGGGTCATGGCAGCGGTGGGGAACAGGATATACTGTTAGTAAGTGCAGATAGAAATGGCTGCTGTTGTTGCCAGAGGAAAATATAAAGCACAAGAAACATGTTTATCCTGTTCATATGAAGTTAGGATTTTGATCTTTTAGTCAGAGGGTGATGCATTTAGAATTTAAGGCATAAAAACAGTCAATGGGTATAGGTAACAAATATTGAAGATAAATTCACTCTACCAGCACTCAAAATTGTATAATACAACTAATTAGAAATAGAAAACAGCTTTATGAGTTTTTGTATTCAAATTTTAAACAATTTGCTATCCTTTCCTGCTATATGTCTGTACAGCAGAAATGGTTTGGTTGTCAGAACATTCCCAGGAAAGGAGTCATAATATGATCCAAAGAAATCTGCATTTCTTGAAGACTTGAAGATAAAAAGGTTTCTAAATTGTAAATTGCTTACAACCCAAAGGGAATTTAAGACTAGACATCACCTATTTTATATGACAATTAGATAGTTCCTGGGAGAGGCTCCAAAATTTGTCAAAGGCTAATTTTAGTAATGGGCTGTAGACAATGCCAAATATTAATACTGCAGAGCATAAGGCATATGATTCTCTCACAGAGCACAGTAACTTGTAGATGAACAAAGCGTCAAAACCCTCTTGCTGCTTGATTTCTAGAGTCCATAAATTAAGACTCAGAACAGCTACTGTATGAAAAATGTTACTTTGTGTAAACTTTTAGGAGCAATGCCTGAAAATCCTACTGAGACTTGAATTCTGATAACTAGATTCAAAGACCAGAGTGATAATGTTTACGCCATATAAGTCACTTAATTGGCATGTGCCAGATCACACAAATGAATAGATCACCAAGCTACTGCTAACTTAGATGCTATCATTAGTTTTTTAGCTAGTGGTAGCAATCAGCTAGATTCAGATTTTACATGGGTTTGTTCACACGGCTTTAAATATTTCACAGTAGGTCAACATGCTAGTGTAACCTAGATATTATCATCAGTATTTTAGCTAGTTTTAAGATTTTAGGTAATTTTGGCTTTTACGTTATTTTTTTCACACCACATGTAGGTCAACTTGCTAGAGATAGCCTATGCTATTATTAGTATTTCAGCCAGCATTAGCTCTTTAGCTAATTTTATCTTACCTATCTGAGTATAGTTTTGAAAGCAGTGTTCTGCTGAAAATTTTCACTCCTCTTCAACAGGTTTCCTGTATGCATTTTTGCCAAATTCTTATATTTCTGCTATTTACTTTAGATTATTCAGCAGTTTTCACCAAATACATTCAGCTCAGCATTCACGCTGTGTTTTTGTAGGAAATGCATTTCTTTTATTTGTAGGAAATGCATTTGATTATTTTTTATTGGAATTACCTCAAAATTGTCCAACATTTCAATTGTATTATATAAAATGTTTTGAATTGATTTAAATTGTATAATGAATGAATACATTCATTATAATTCGGGTCCTCTACCAGAGGCCTGGGAGCTTGAGGGTTCTGCGCAGTATCTTGGCTGTGCCTAGTACTGCATATTTCTGGACTGACATGTCTGATGTTGTTCCTGGGATTTGTTTTAGCCACTGCTCCAGTTTGGGGGTGACTGCCCCGAGGGCCCCGATGGCCACAGGCACCACTGTGGTCTTCACCTTCCAGGCCTTTTCCAGTTCCTCCCTGAGGCCCTGGTATTTCTCCAGTTTCTCATGCTCCTTTTTCCTGATGTTGTAATCACTTGGTAT
>CAEGAF010142020.1:0-15944 GCA_903067075.1 Micropoecilia bifurca | reverse complement strand
CTCTTCAGGTACTGCGAACCCCTGCTAAATGTTTTAGGGGTAGCAGGACCTGCTGTACCCCGTTACTTTCACCCCTGGACACATGATAGACACGTCGAGTCGCTGCACTGCTCCGCCTCCTTGCTGTCGCCATTGGGTTGATTGGACCCATCATCTCACGGACCTGAGGCTGGAACCACCAGTCCTCGTTCATGTAACAAGCCTCGCATCATCTGGTTCAATGAAGGGATGAAGGTCATGTGGTCTTACTATTTCAAACCACCACACAATTTTACATTTTGAAAGTTGTTTTTATTATTATTTTATTATTATATAATTTAAACATACACTCAGCTCCATAAAGGTGCCGTAATACATTATAAGATCACAGAACAAAGAGTCAACAGAGCCAGACAACTGGGACAGAGGAAAAGAAAATGAAAAAAACATACAACAGGGCAGTATATTAAAGTATGAAATGTTTCAAAAAATTGGACAACTTAAATGCATGTTTTGACTTCACTAGACATAAAGATTTATAAAACAATTTTAAACCATTCATCCACTGTCTAAAGTTAGGAATGGTTTTAGAGAAGCAACATTTGTGTATATGAAATTTAGCTAACAATAAAACATTATTTATTCCATAGTCAGTGAGGTGATCACTGATGAAGATACCAAATTTAACAACTTGTAAGGTTATATCTGCTAATTGTAAACCATGGCTGAGAATAAACTGATGAAGATCTTTTGCCAAAAACACTGAACCACTTCACGTGAAAAACAGGTGATTTAAATCTTCAGTAACTTTTTCACAGAATCCACACTTATCTACATCCATTTTAAATCTGGGTCTCAAGAAGTTGTTAGTTGGATAGATTTTGTTTAAAATTTTAAATAGCATATCTTTTATTTTGACAGGAAGTGGAAAACATAAATATTTTGATCTAATCTTTTTAATTTGTTCTTTGTTCAAGTCTAACATTTTGAAAATAATCTTTTACAAAATATAGGTTTCAGATTTCACATCTGGTCATAAAATAAATGAATTTTTTTTATCATCATCATTTGTGACACTTAACATTAAATAATTAGTATTCTGCACCACCACTGTTGAATATTACATATATTTGTTCAGAAACAATATATTTAGATTCCATACGTGAGTCCCAGAATTTGGATACAGGGATTGAAGTTTCTGATATTAGTTTCAAGGTCTTCATCAGTTACTGCAGCCAGCCTATTGGTTCACCAAGAGCTTTGGACTTCTTATAAAGAAAGGATGCTGAGCATCCATAGATGTCTGCCGTCTTCTTGACGTGTGTCCTTGGGCCAGAAGAAAGTCGATCTGCTCTCTTGTAATATGAATAGTTGATCTCCCTGGACCACCTAAAATAGAATCATATTCAAATGCCTCAGCATGTTGTTTAGTATATACATCTGTTTTCCTCTATCTGTCTGTCTGTCTGTCCTCTGGGTATCCCTTTGTCTCCAAAGGGTGACACAAAGGGTGACACTATTTCACACAATGTATAAACTTGTTTTGATATACATAATTTCCTGTTGCATGAACACAAAGCTTTACACTTTTATAGACACTGGAAAGCAAATTAAAGCGTGAATCATACAAAACAGGAGGTAAGTTTTTACTTTCAGAGGAGCTAAAGGAGGGTCCTGTAAAGCCTGGTGCCGTCTCAAAATCGAGAGCTGGCTGGCTTTGTTATCATTTTCATAGAGACAGACAGCTTTACCACAGAATAATAACCACATGTGGTTATTACCTGAAGTGACCCGAGCTGCGGAATATCCCCCAGGTCCAGCTTGGACATGGGTCGATAGTAGCACTTTTAGCTCCTCTAAGCAGTTTTTCAGGCCATTGTGTGTCGGCAAAAGTAAATCAGCAATTATTGGCAAATTTCTTAAGCATTCCTCAAGAACACGATTTTCGCGTTCTCCGCATATCCCATACTGAAGAGCTCTTTCTATATTGTGGCATTTTCTTACAATTTTGTCCAAAACTGTCAGCGCCCTTGAATGTTCAGGCAATTGTTGGGACAGCTCATTCAACCAAAGAGGGCTTTACACACAATGTCTTGCTTCAGATATCTAAAATTGTAATTCTGACTAGTCATAGTTACGTTAGAGATATCTTAAATTATAATTACCGATGTCTGACCCTTACAATGAGGAATCCGGTGACTTCATTTGAGATCTCGAAAGGAATTTTGACTAGTCAAAATGTAATTGAAGATATCTTGAATTATTATTCTTACCACTCAGAATGTAAATACAGATATCTTAAATTACCATTCCAGATAGTCAAAATGCATTTTTAGATATCTGGAATGTAATTAAGGATAGTCAGACCAAACCGAATTTATATGTTAAAACGGCTTGCCATAGAGCAAAAGCCTCTTACGACAGAGCGGCGAGAGCTTTCCCACAATGCATTTTGGGAAATTTGAATATTTCCTAAAACTATTCATATTTTGCTTACATAAATTTAATATTTCTCATAATTTTTCAGTGTGAAAGTTGAACATTTTCTAGAACATCTTGTTTTATTTTGGACCGTGAGTAAGAACCAAATGCGCGAAGCTTATAGTTGTCAGTCTCTGACTGAATAACAAGAATGGATGAAAAAAAGTTGTTCAGTTGTCACTGTGGTGACTTCACTGTTTCAGTATAGGATACATATTTTGCCACTTTTCCACAGGCTCTTTTTGGGGGCTGGTCCTGCTAGTCTTCGGAGCAAGACCAGCTGGGCTGGTCCTGGTTTGGTGGGTGACGTAAGCTTTGCTACTGTTCACTGATTGGCCGAAGGCGTGGACAAACAGAGCAGAGAAGAAAACGTTTCAAGCTCCTGTAACATAAAAGTGATGCTGCGAGTTCACAAGCAGTGAACTTTAAAATATGCTGGCTTTTCTTTGCTTTGGATTTCAATATTTAGCAGCAGCTCGATGGAGCGAATGAGTCATTTTATTTTGTAACATTACGCAAAAATATTTTAGTGATGTTTTTAAATGTTTTAAGTATACATAAAATAAAATTACAGGAGCAGTTGCCTTAAATTATCTCAACATTGTCTTATAAACCATTATGAACCATTGTTCATACATGGGACAAAAGCGGCATTGTTGTTTGTGAAAAACTTCAGGACAGTCTGCAGAGACTATCAAGATGGCTAAAGGATTCTTGCTTAACTCTCAATACAAAGAAAACAAAGTGCATTTGTTTTTCAATCAAGAAAACATCATTACAGTCCTTGAATATGCAGATCAATGGGGATCCTATTGAACAAGTATCACAAGAAAAATATTTAGGAATAATTCTGAATGCTCAGTTAAATTTTAGGAGCCATGTTGATAAAATCTGCAAAACTGTTAGATCAAATGTAAACTGTTTTAAAATGATTAGACATTGACACTTCACTGTGCAGAGATGTTTTTGAACTCACTGATCGTCTCACGGAGCTACTGTCTGGTCTCAGACTAATACTATACTCAAACCATTAGCAAGTCTATAATCGGACCTCAAAGGTTTTATATCAAAAGCCGATTATATTCCATCACTGTCACATGTTGGCTAATTTTGGCATTTTGGATTTTACAAATTTTCTAAATTATAATGTCTTAAAATTGATTTTTTTTTAAGTGTTTAAATGGACTAGCACCAACACCATTAAGCGATTGCAGAGCATCATTGCCCAGATGCTCTGGTACATCTCGGCAATAGCAGATGTACCAGAGCAGCTTTGGATGGAAATTATAAGGCCCCCTTTCAAAGAACCACTTTTTCTCAAAGTGCTCAGTCTGTGAGGATCTGCAGTTTGGACTCACTTCCTGTTCATTTAAAGTCTGTAACCAGTTTTAGTACGTTAAAAAATCAAACAAAACTCTGGTTATGTCAAAAACAGACCTGTACCCATTTTTAATGTTTTACATTTTTCTGTTTCTAGATATTATGTTGTGCTATTTTAAATGATTATCACTTTAATTTTTAGATGTACTTTTTAAAAGTCCATCTAGGGACAAGTGCTGCAAATTAGCTGCTGCTATTGAACGATGATGCAAACATGGGATGATGTTTTATTCAGTTTGTCTATGTCGTTGTGCGTCTGTCCCTATCAATTAAACTTTATAATAATACTATTTCTCAACTTATGATTAGGGAATATTTCACTTAAAATTTTCAATATATTCAACTCATAATGCTGTAAATACACCGACATTTTTCAATATTCCTCAACTCATAATCTGGGGGACATGCACTCATAGTGGCTGATCAGACCATTGCTAACATACAAAAACTTTAAAAAATACTGGTCAACACAAAACTAAATCTTTAAATTAAATAAATACTATTAGAACTAAACTGACAAAAAGAAGGAACATTAAAGAAATGGTAAAATTAAACTAAAGAAAACCAAACTTCCCCTGACAAACAAATGGAATGATCTGCTGAGGAGGTTTGCCAGCCATATAAGGACATCGATTAGCTGGAGCTTTTCTGAGTGACTCACCAGCAGCAGCTTAAAGGAAATGGGTAACTCAAAAGAAATTAATTTGTTACATTTAACAAAAATATAAAGAACTGACAGATAAAGTAAACTTAATGTGTGCATTACAAATAGTTAACTAAAGAGTCAGGCCAATGAAAATAATTTTAAAAATAAAAATCTAAATTATTCACTAATCAATATCTCAAGTAATGATAAGGATAAACAAAAGGACGATTACCATTCAGATCTCTGTGTGACGGTAGGGACAACTGTCACATTCGCCCAATCAGACACACAGTGTGTGTTTCCCCCAGTATCTGGATGAACAGGTTCTGATGGGGAAACACGAAACGACACTTTGAAGTAGAACCTTTTTTATTAAACACATGTGCACTTAGTTTCAAAGAACCTATCACCAACTAGTACCTTCTCAATATGCACCATTACTCTGTAAACACAGATTGTAATTGCAATGTCTTCATGTAATTGTGTTAACAGAATTACAACAAAAATGGAATTTCTGTTGGATCATTGTCATGTAAACAGGGTCTAAGTTGCCATAAGTTCTGAAAAAGAAGGGGAGAACAGCCTTGTGCAGAATGTCACAGTAAATATTTATTTTTAGTGCAGACAACATCGTGCTCAAATAGCTTTTCCCTTTGTCTTTAAAGATGTACATCTTGTACTTTTAAAAATTCATAACAGTTAAAAAAACAAAAGCAAATCCTTATGAAAATGGTTTAATGTTCAGACACAACCTGTCAGATGACTTTTGACCATTAGGAAGACATGATATACTGTTGAAACACTGGGACTAAACGTTACATGAACACAGTCATAAACATCATGTAACAACTTGCTCACTGTGATTTAATGACTACAACTATGATGACATCAGACTAGATCAGTGAAAATGTTTAACCTAAAATATTTCACAGTGCTATAACAGCATTATAGGTGGATGTGTATGTAGGCATTAGCCATAAAAACTTGTAATGACAAACTGCTTCAGAACAAAAAGTACGTGGCTTCGCTTTGTATAGCAGGTGCCATTAAACATTTTGTTATTTCAAAAGCTTTTTCATATCTGTTGTATTCAATGAGCTAAGACCAGAAAACATGCAGGGCAGTGAACTCCAAGGACTTAAATTTAATAAATAATGTTTTTGTCAAATTCGCTTTGACAGACAGGTTAATATTTTAATGCTTTAAATAATGCCAACTTCATACAGTAAAATTATTTTCTAGTAATTCTCAATAAAAAACATTTTATCAAATATTTCCAGCACTCGTCACATGTATGTTGACCTGAGGGAGCTACTGTAATACCACACAAACTTAAATCCATGAACAATGCTTGTTAAATGACAGATTCACAGAAACATGCTTAACTTAATTATGCATAGAAAACATGCATTTTGAAGAGCTCTTTAAAGTGTTGCTGATGATATTCTAAAACCTGAGTAAAAGTTTGCATTATGCTACAAACTGCAGTTTCTCAATGAGAATGTATTTTGTGTAGTTCGTCATCACAGTGAAAACTGGTACATTATTTTGGCACTATAAAAACATCTAAAAGTTGCAGGATTCCCTCCAGGCCTGTTGTTGCCCATCCCTGTGTTAGGATGTATCCAGAGAAATAAGCACATTTTACACAAAACACCAAATCTGTGTCTAATAATTCATGCACTGTTGCACACATAAAACTCACACATAGTCTATCATATATTTCAATGTGTTGTATGTGAGTCATCATTAATTTTTTAAAATAATTTTGTGAAAGTCAGATAAAATTAAAGGGGGCTGTTTCACAAAAGTAGGATTACCAAATCCAGGATAAAATATAGAGCTACGCTTGACATAAAAAACTTTAACAGTGGAAGTTAATCTGAGAGTGGATTCATTCATGTTACTTTTTTTGTTCCACTTCTTATCAACTGATCCCAACTGATCAAGATTAAATACAAGAATATTTTGCAGTATGTAGAAGCTTAACAGGAATCAAACCACAGAAGATAAATTGTAACAGAGCTTATAAAATGCAACTCATTATGAGACAGAGACAAAATGTATTGTACTGTTTTGTGAAGTAGCTCTCAGGACTTTTTGATGGCCACACCAAAACACTGACTTTGTTGTCCTTAAACCAGTCTATTAACTTCTTTGGTTGCAGCTTTTGGTTATTGTCCATTTAGAAGACAAATCTGTGCCCATGTTTTCACTTCCTGGGTGATTTCTTTAGATGTTGCTTCAGTATTTCCACATAATGTTCTCTCTTCATGATGGCATCTTTTCATGAAGAGCACCAGTTCCTCCCGCAGCACAATAGTCCAACACCATGATGCTGCCACCCCCACACTTCAAAGGTAAAATGATAGTCATCCCTCTTCTTCCTCCAAATGTAACAACGGGCATTATGGCCAAACAGGTTGATTTGAGTTTCACCAGGCCTTAGGACATGTATCCAGAAATGAAGATTGTTGTATTTGTGTGCATCTGAAAACAGATCTGACTTTTTATGTTTCTTTTGAAATAAAAACTGCTTGTTTTCTGAGTGGCTGGTCAGAACAGGGCATGTTGCGCTAGGGATAATGCAGTATGTGGAAGCTTATATATCGTTTATATCCTCAATCTTTAGCTTTTATTCTGGGGTTTATCTGCACATTTATACATTTATCTCTGGGACACAGAACCCGGTATCTTCCTGTACAATGTGATGGTTGCACATTCCCAACATGTCTAAACACGTGTATAATTGTTTGAACAGATGAATATGGCACTTAAGCACCTCTATAGTACAATCAAGTAGGGGTGGGCGACATGTACTAAGAATTTTATGACAATATTTTGTAGTACTACGATAACAATAAAAATAACAAAAACTATCCATCACTTCTGTTTTAGGTGATTGCCTGGCACAACATTCATAACACCGCAAACATAAATGCTACTCTTGAAAAACATTCCTGTTTGAAATAAATTTCTTAGAGAAGTCTGATATGTATTACTAAAATGCATTTAGAGACTTAGTGTAATCATTTTCAAATTTATTGATAGTTATTGATATTGTTGTAGAAAGACACAAGAAAAAATTGTAAAAATAACATTTAGTCAATTTTTTTAATGTTTACTAAAATTTATGGTGACGATAAATCTAAATTCTTAAAACGGCAAAAAAATTACAATAAATGATTCGACGAATGCCCACCCCCACAATCAAGTAACTGTTACTTTCAGTTGTTATAAAAGTGCTGTATGTATGCAACATGACTTGAAATTTGAATTCATAACTTATCTTCTTGAAATTGGGCTTCTGTTTCATTGAGAAACTCCTGCTCTTTCTGATACCTCACCATCATCACAAAAATTGTTCTACATTATGCTGTTAAACATTCTTAGAAACGTAGGACTGAGATGTAGTTTATATAATAAGCTCAGCAGACTCGCAGTTCCACCTGGTCTTTACTAATTGCTGCTGCCGCTAGTCTAGAGGAGCTGAATAGGGGAGGCTAGAAGGAGAGGTGCTCAGAGAGCTGGAAGCTCAGCTGGAGACTGCAGTTCCAAGGAGGAGCTTTATGGAAAAAGGTGGTATTTTTCTAGGCCAAGCATTTAGACACCACAGAATGGTTGCCACAGGAGATTCAAATATGTTTCAAATATACATGAAAGAATCAAAGCAGCACTCCAGGTTTGTTTTTGATAAGGGAATAATATAATAACAAGATATCCATCCATTCATTATCCAACACGCTTATCCCTAGTGGGGCTGCCAGGGGCGTTGGTGCCCATCTCCCACGGTCAACAGGCGAGAGGTGGGGTCACCTTGGACAGGTCACGAGTCCATCACAGGAATAACATGATACAAAGCTAAAAAGAGACAATTTTATATAATATATTGTAATGTATACAGAGCCAAAGGCAGGAAGAAGTAACATTTTCAAAAATTTTTTGCATTAGCACCCATGTCCAGAGACGATATCATAGACACTGAGCAGTTTAGTGCACCTATACTGCACCTGCTACTCTGTTTTGGAGGGGTTTGATTATCTGTGTCTTTGACACAATTTTATCTATAAAGAGTTATTGGAAGCTTTTTCATGCATATAAAGTCAAGGGGCAAAGTCCCTTAACATGTCTTTTCAGGAAAATCAAGGGTGGTTGGCTCTGGTCATATTTTGAACATGGTCTGTGCTCCTATGCAATGTTTAAAATCAGTGAGTGCTGGTATTTAAATTTTTATAGATACAAACATTTTAGATTAATATAAAACAATTTACAGAAACTAACATGAGACATCTAAGTGGAATTGATGTGGTTTAAACTCCTGACCCCTTTCTTTTCACTTACATTTCTAATTAAAGAAATGTAAATGAAATGTAAAGAAAGGTCATCTGTCAGATAAGGCTTCTGCATGTTGGTGTCCCACTAAATACTGAATATGCCCTATTTGGGTTGTCTTGGCCTTTTATAGCAGCCTGTGGGGTTTTTCCCTGACTTGGAACGAGAACAACCTGTTGAATGTGACAGGTAGCCAATCAGAAAGCACGGTGACGCAAGAACAGAGTGGAATCCCAACAGCTGATATCACGCAAGTGTGAGTCCGGTTGATATCGGAGATGATATGTGGAAATGTTTATTATTAAATCTAAAGGTCATTATTATGTATATTCAGTTAAAAATGTTAACTATGAAAAAACATAGTCACCTCCAAATCATAGTGCAGCAAATAAAGCAGCTGCTCCCGTCGTCTTTCATCCACTGCCTTTTCTTTTTGTTACATCTTTTATCTCTTAAAATGACTCCACAAACTATCACTATTGTTTCTACATTGTCATCCGTCTTTTGTTACTATAAATTCCAGTATGCTATTTTAGGGGTTTTGTGGATTTTCTTCTGGAATTCGATGTTTGTGACTGGAATTGACTCCTGCCTTGTGACTGAAGACACGAAACGATTGAACTTGTTCTTTTATCAGCTCTCTGGTCACAGAGGTTTGGATAATCGGCCAACAATTCTTAAATCTTTCAGTCTAAACCAGACTTAAGACTCACAAGCTCTACTCATCTCCTCTGACCACTGAGCAAGTGCTCTGACTCTGGTCACTATGGTAACGTTCACATATCCCTTCAAAATAAGATACAGATGGGCCACAAAAAAATGAACATCTTAATTTCGTAAAAAATTTTAACTCACAATAATGACTAACGGAGCCCTGAGCTTGTTTTTCTGCAATGAGATGGTTCCATCAGGGAGTGAGGAGAGACGATGACACCTGAAGTGTTGCTTATATGCACAGCCTGCTTGGTCTCTATATGGCGAAGCAGCTTGTAGTTTCATTGCCTCATTAGCAGCTGGTCGCTGCATGTTATGCAGAGCGGCTTGTAATGTGAGACTCACCTACCGGTCCGGGATAAATCCATCCTCCTGTCTCTTCTCCGTTTCTTTCTGATCCGTTTATTACTCATTTTGCTGCTTGTGGCTCAGTGTTGGTGCGCAAGTAACCGAGAGAATCCAGTTAAAGGATTTTCAAAATAAAAGATCCTCCAATAATACATAAAATGGAAATATTTAATTATTTCTTGCGCGGCCGGTACCAATTGGTCCATGGACCGGGGGTTGGGGACCACTGATCTATAAAGACAGTTATTGGAAGGCTAAACTGACATCACATCTAAACTGTGGTTTCATTCTTCCAAGGACCAGTCCGAATATTTCCTGTAGCATCTGAGCCAAACAGGCCATCTTCTTGCAAACTTCTGTTTCGACCAATGATTCCTCGTCGGCTAACTTTGGAATGCTGTCGAGGCAGAGTATTTCTTGGGAAGCCTCTCTGCTCTATGTCCAAAGAATGGATTTCTGTGTCTTCATCTTCTGACTTTAATGTGCAGCTGTATGTTTTGGGGTCTTGCTCACATTGCACTGTAAATGAATCAAGTTTCTCACAGCAGGTTGTATTAGCAGAGGGAGTAGCTGAACCATACATGTGCCACTGACAAGAATGGACCCCTTGAGGAGGCAGGAAGAGACTGTGATAGGACGTTATGCTGTCATGCATGTTGTGAACATGGCCATGACAGGAAGTCACTGGGTCTTGTATACTCTGGCAGGAGGTTTGGTGTTGAAAGGTGTGGCAGGAAGCCATCTGCTTATCCAAGTGGGGACTAGGACAAATAAGCTGATGATCTGGAAGAGGGCTGTTAGAAACTAATGGTAATCCTTCTAGATGCTGTGCAGACTGAGGGCTGTCCCTGTGGGAGCTGTGCACACTTCCATCCATACTCAGTGAAGCCACATGTGAGCGGTAGTCTTGGAGGCATGGTCGTGGGCGGTTAAAGGAGCGCGACTTTGCTCTCTCAGTAAGGCATCTCTGTAGGGGAAGAGTTGGCCGAGGGAGCTCATCTGGAAGTGAATGAGGACGTGGTGAGAACTTTGGCTCAATGAGAGATGGGATAGGGGATGCTGGACTCATTACAGCCACACAACATGGACCTGTGTTACTTGGAGTTGGGCTTTGAGGAGGTGGTGTCATTTTGTCTGAAGACCCCTGTAAGAGGTGTGATGAAAGCAGTGGCTGCTTGCCTAGACATGGAGAACTCAAGTGGCAGTGCGGTTGATGGAGTTGTTGTGTCTGACTCTGTCCATCAGTATTTACATTTTCTATCTTTGATTTAGATGGGCAACAAACCCACCAACGATTCCACACATCATCCCGTTTGGCACAATGCTGGATGAGAAGGAAGAGGCCCAGGGTCACACAAAAAGCCCCATAGAGGCAGCTGAAAATCATATCCAGGAAATGTCCCTGTGATACAGCCAATGCTCCTAAAGTCCAGGTTGCCAGGAACAGAAACAATGTGAAGATGGTGGCGCGTAGTTGGGATTTAAAAGAGTGTTCATTAGCTAGTACAGATGCACCAGTAGAAAATGGCAAACAGTCTCCAGCAGACAATGAAGCTCCACCACTGCCACTTTGACAATGATGGTTTGACTCACTGGACGACAACATTTGCTGATCCTCTCTTAGGAGGCGTAATTCATACTTTCTCTCTGGGTGGCGCTTCAGCTGGATGTAGGTAATCAACAAGTACAAAGACATGACTATGACCAGAAGACCTACTGGCGCATAAAAGCCTCCCAGACTAGGTTCCCATGCCATCCAGCAGCTGAAAATGATAAACAGGGACTTAAAACTACTTGTTAACCTTGCAAAGATAAACTTATAAATGAATGAATGAAATGAATATATTGAATCTATACTTACTATAATGCTCCATCTCTGCTGCCATAGTTATCCATGCCAAACACAGCCGTAATGACTACAACTATCAGAGGTACTCCATCGCTCACAAGATAAAATCTGACAAAAAAAAGAAAAAGTTATTAAATAAATGTGTTGATGCAGGGCAGTCAGCATACAGATCTCGTCTTTTTGCCACCTACCGGATGAAAAATGCTTAGGAAGCTACTAAGGAAACACTTAGGAAACAGTAATCATTGTTCCTCCTGATTCACAATGATACCACCGGCTTAACAATATTGTAAAATTTATTTACTCCTGTTTTAGATACAATTAAAACTAGGGTTGTATTAGAGGTTCTTTGTCAGTTGTAGAACTGAACAAACAAAAACAAAAAAACTTTTTGTTGTTGTGCAATCCCCCCACCCCACCCCTTCTCTCTCTACTTCCCCTTCTGAACTAGAGAACCCTTACTCTAACCATAACTTCTGAGAGGAGCAGCTCTCCGTCTATTGGCTATTGGTAAATTGAGCTTCCTGAATCTGTTGGGATCCCCTCCGTCCAGATGCAACACCCGCCTTCTCCCTGTGCCAGACTGAACAGCCTACAGCCAACTAGTTTCGCTCTCTCTGTTATGCACTTGATACTGAACCAGGTTGGTATTAATAACTCGGGCGAGTCCAAGGATGTTGTTTTACATATAGTTTTGGGCTAAAAGCAACCTATCAAATGTTTTCCACCTTTCCTCTCCAGAATCAAACATCATAGCATTTTACAACCACCAAAGAACTTTGAGGTGACTCATTAATTGAATGTCCACAACATCTCTGATGAGCTTACATCTCTACTTCGATGGTGAGGTCACACAAGTCTTGGGTGCTGGCAGGAAGAGTACTGACTTAGAGTAGCAGGTCTCGGGTCTTAGGGTGACTTCCTCTTGTGCGTAGCAGTCTTCAGCTTTTTGTCTTGCAGCTCTGTAGCTCCCTTCACCTTGTCTAACAAACTTTCTGGACCGTTGAGATGTAGACAAGTTGGTATCACGGAAGGAAGGCACCAGTTCTTCCTCTTTGTCTTTATCTTTGCCTTGGTCTTTGTATTTAGGGTCTGAACCCAGCTGATGAGAAATGAAATTTCAAGCCACATGTTGCAGGGCTGACATCCCCAGCTCTTCTTCAGCTGCAGAGTTCTTTGTCCATCTCGATCTTGGCTTGACGCTGCCTGAAGGATCCAACCAAAGGTTCCTTCGTTGCATTCACCTTTTATAGGGTTTATCCACCCCTTTGGTGTGTTTGCATTGGCTAGCTTTGTTGCAGTGCCTGTCTCATTGGCTGACTGCTTGGACAGATGATCTCATACTGTATCTCCATCACTGTGTCGTGGAGACATTATGGTCTTATGTCTGTGCTAATGACCCCGAGTTGCTCAACAGTCCTCCTATGTCTGTTGCCTGCCCAACCTTTTCTTTGGAAAGTTCAAGTTGTTCAATTTGTTACCAAATAAAGCCTTAGTCATCTCTGCTCTCTTGTTAGTTCCTCTTTTCCCCTGACCTTTCACCTCCCATCTACCTCCAACACAACATCAGTGACCTTTAATTACAGTTACACATTTTAACCATTTACAGTTCAATGTCAAAATCACATTTATAACCTTTTTAGTTTCTCTGATTTAGCATTCATTTATAATATTATGATAACCATAACTTATTAGTTACTCTTATTATCATCTTAATGTGAGTTATTACAGATGTTTTCTGAAAAGAAACCAGGAATAATCCATTATTCTAATTAGTTGATACCAAAGTTACAGTTACTTATTTTACTTGTAGTTTACATATTCTTATAAGTAAACCAATATTAACTTAAGTATTTTACTTTGGGTCTTATTCAATTACTCAAAAATGTTTAGACTTCATTCTGTAAAACATTTAAGCTTTGAAAGAAGGAATAGTTTTAACTATTTCTATGAATCTGCAAGCTGGAAACTTACTTCCTCTTCTTCCAGAAAGCCTGCTGTTCCTGTTTCATGACACTCTTTCTGCCTAACTATTATGTCTCATGATTAGATAGAAAAAAGAAGTCGAATTAAAAAGCAAAGTTTGCAGGAGACAAAAACAACTCACACAATCAGATTGATTCTATTGAAACTTAAGTCAACTGTTGGGTCTTGACATTACCTGTATGATTAACTTTAAAGGTAAATTTATGGAGTGTTACTGTTAAACTAAAATCTCCAGCATGGGGAAGTGGGATGATCTCTGTGTTTCTTGACAAGTTAAAGTGCTGAGAAATTTATGTTCAAATTTTTTTAAAATTACACCAAACTGAAAGTTGGACTAACTTGACAAAACTGAATGAATGACTGTGATCTTATAAAGAAACATGTTGATTCACCACAAAAAGAGGCTTTTCTTATCTACCTTGAGTTCCTCACACATTCTCATACATCAGTGAGATTAGCTAGTTTGTGATCAAGTGTATAGAAACACAAAGGTTGAATATGAATCTGGTGAAAGATTCAGAGGCTTTAAGACAATAGTCACCATCCTTAGAAACCCTCTCAAAAGTTGTCAGTTTTTTATTATTTGAATATAAAACTCTACCTCAAGATGGTTGGTTTGGAACGTTTCTGGACTGGACCACTCCTGTCCTGGGCTTGAAGTGGCTCTTTGCACAGATCTTTACAAATGTTTCTTGCAGTAAATGCCAGCCACATCATGGTGGACAATGAAGCATAATGGAGTACAATGCCAACCTATCACACCAAAGAAGGAAATACAATAAAAAATTACATATTATAGTAATAATCTCATTCACAGGAGACATTTGAAAAATGGTAAAGAAAAAGGGACCCGGATCATCATGGATTTCTAATTAAAAATCCCTTGACAACCTGATCAACTTAAAGCAGGGGTGTCAAACTCCAGTCCTCTGCTGTCCTGCAGTTTTTAGATGTGCCACAGGTACAAAACACTGGAATGAAATGGCTTAATTACCTCCTCCTTGTGTAGATCAGTTCTTCAGAGCCTTGCTAATGACCTAATTATTCTGTTCAGGTGTGCTGCAGCAGAGGCATCTAAAAGTTGCAGGACAGCAGCCCTTGAGGACTGGAGTTTGACACCCCTGACTTAAAGGAATCAATGTGGGTGACGTACTATAGATCTAATACTCTACAATTAGTATTAGGTTTGAAAACATTGCTTTTCTTGAAGCTTAGTTGACAGTTAAAAATGTGACATTTTCTTGTTCAAATTTATTTACAAATGATGGGTCCAGGCTGTTAAGCCATATACAGAAAGGGTCATAATTACTGTACTCCACAAAAATATATAATTGTAAAATATTAGCTACACAAAAGAGCAGAAGATGGCACACTTACAATCTGACAAACCAAAGGAAAGTGGATCTGATTGATGCCTCCAGCAAACACCCCAAATGTCAGGCCTGTGTGAAAGAGGAAATTGAGGAGGGTGTGCCAACCCTTCCTACTGATGCGGATGACACTGGAAACAGTGAATAAAGAAAGTAAATATGTAGTTAAACTGCAGTCTACACACCTATAGTATACATCTGATTTAACAGCAGAGGCTTTTGGACCTGAGCACAGTAATTTCAACATGCAATTTGGTAGAAGTGGTTAAATTGTAGCTGCATTTTATCCTGGTAAATTTAAGGTGTTGTCATCTCATTTTTACTATTACTAATTCAAAAGCTGCTGAATAAAACATGTGTACAGCTAATAGCATATTCATCACACAAGAAAAAACAATTTAGAAAAACAAAAAACATATTTAACAAACTCTCACAATACAAATCCAGATGATCAAATTAAGGAGGAACTAACTAATTTAAAACATCAATGGGAAAAAATTCTCCATAAAAACTGTTATTCAACAACTAAAATATAACAACTTCCAATATAGTAATAAGGTTGGTCAATACTTAGCAAATCAGCTTAAGCATAAGAAAGAAACATCCACCATTCCAGCCATTTTAAATTCAGCAAGACCCTCAAGAAATTAATATCTTTAAATCTTTTTATATTCAGTTATATACACCAGATAATAATCCAAAAGATCATAAAATAGAATCTGTGACGGAGGAGCCTCACGAGCCGGGACTTAATTATGAGTCCGTGTCAACATGCGAGCACGCGCACACGCGCGCGCGCACACACACACACACACACACACACACACACACACACACACACACACACACACACACACAC
>CAEGAF010142016.1:0-15025 GCA_903067075.1 Micropoecilia bifurca | reverse complement strand
TCTGATTTAGTAATGTAATTATATTAGTTGTGTTACCACCTCACACCACTAGAGGCAGCACCAACCTCGAAAAGATGAGACTAAGGAGCAGATTTAGAAGTTCACCAATAAAAACGATGAGCTTTGCTGAAGTAATTAAATGCACAAGTTCAAATCCCTGCTGAGAGTGAAGCTCCTCCAATCAGGGCTCGTCCTCAGCTCTGATTGGCTAAGCAATGTAACGTGATGCTCTGATTGGCTAAGCAATGTAGCTGATCCTCTGCAGCAAGTGATGGCAAAGCTGGGCGTCATCACGACTTTACACAGGTGTGTCTTTACTTTAGCGACAGAGGCTCCGCCGAACCCCTGAGACCGACTCACCAGCTAGCATAGCCTCTACTCACAGCAGATAAACTGTTTTCCTGAATGGTCATTTGTTTAGCAGCATGTACACTAGTTGATTGTCAGCGCCAAGACCCTCCTCCTGCTCCTGATTGGTTGTTTTTGGTCAGGAACGGTGAATTTCTTCAGACAGCAAGAGTAGCTCATGGAAGAAGTTCAGAAGATTGTTTTTCCTTTTTTTTCAGATTATTTCTCTCACATTAACTGTAAAAAGTGAATTCTTTATAAACAGTGCTGCAGCTTTAACTGAGAAAAATCTGGAAGTATTCAATATGCATTTTCCCCGGTTACCAGTTTGTGCGGAGAGGTTTGTTATTTCAGGAGGTCACTTTAAGTCTCTGTCCTCGTTCGCCTCATGCAGGGAAAAGCAGATAAAGACGAACACCTGCTGCTTTCCTCACATCCTCCTCACTCTGTTTTTCATTTCCAGGTGTTGAAGAACCACTTGCTTCTTTTCCGTCTGACCCAACAGCACCTCCAGCTCGGCTTTGACATGTATGAACAGCTTCCCGCCATCAGGGCGAAGCGTTTAGAGGCCGTTCTGGGTCTGCAGGACGACAGCAGAGCCTGACTGGATGCCCACCAGTAACATGAGGGGAGTTGGAATAAAAAGAGACTGGATGAAGCTGTAAACATGTGAAAATGCATGTTGGGAGGGAAAGATAGCAGTGGGAGATGGTGTGATGTCAATCGCCCTGGAAATGGCGCGGTCACCGAGATTTTTCTGCGCCGAGCAAAAGAATCAAATCCTATCCGGACCCGGCCCAGCTGTACAAATAATTCAGGGAACACCAGAGTAGAAAAATCCCTTTTCAGTGACAGCCAAAGGCCAAATACAAACGCCGAGAAATGAGATGCAGATGGGACAGAGCGGAGGCGCTGCAGTCCTCGTCTCCATGTGACTTCAGCTTTTTGCCAAATGGTTTCTTGCACTTGAAAAGCCGCCCAGGACAGAGTTTGGCGTCTGATATCCTGGACTGCAAGTGCCTGAAATGTTCTTATTGTCTGTGAATAAAGCGTCCCTCTCCGACGACCATAATGTGAGATTTTGTTTTTATTCAATGTCTGTGCTGGACCTTATCAGACACTTTTATTTGAAATTAAACCAAAGTGAAAACTAGCAGAAAAAGAAACCCTAAACACTGGAAAACAGCTGTTACAACTAAATTCATTAAAACTTCACTGACCCACGATATAAAAATACAACTTCAGACTCCAGCTGGGTCACATGGTTTTGATTAAAGTTCAGTTTGATTATGTGGCTTTGACGTTTTATCACATAATAAAGAATGAAACACCCTTTAATTCTATTTTATGTTCAGTTTAGCCATTAAAAACCTCTCAAATGGAAGTAAGGAGGCCTATTGCTGCCTTAATCAACATCTGGCTCAATAAATTAAATAAAGCTCAAATTCTATTATAAATACAACTCAAAAAAAGTTTTATATTTTTAATTGTGAACTGTGAAAAATGTACTGAAATTTCTGATTTTCATTCCGATTTGTTGTTCTTTTTTTGTATTTTCATCTTCCTGAAATAAACCTGAATGCCAAAATTGCCTCTATCTAATAAATAATCTGTTAAATCAACATGTTAATTTAAATAAAATAATTGTGTTAAATAATTACAAAAAATATGTATAGTGAATGTTTCCATATATCAATGTATTAAATGGTCAATTAAAGTTTTAAATAATTACCTAATCTTAATTATGTGTAATTATATGCATAGTATTAACATTTTAAGCATTTTAAAAAACGTATAATTCTCCTAATATTTATTTTTATTTCTTGTGTTATAATCATTTTAACTCTGTGTATGATGCTAAAATAAATGCTCAGGTTTCAACACATAATAGATTACAAAATGTTTTTTTATTTTCACATTTAATAGATTAAAATATTTAAATCCTAAAGTATCAATATCCAGTTTTATTCAAATTATCAAATTTAAATATTGAATTATTGAAATGAATATAAGGGTGAAATAAAGTATGTTTTTATAACTTTTTGTCAGATTTAATAGATCTAAATCTGTTTTGTTTACATTGTTGCCATAATTACTTCAGTAATCTGTTTATTATTATTTATCTGGGTTACGAGAGCTTTTTCATTCAACATAAATGTTCATATGTTTAGAAATTTCTGACATTTTTAATTAGCAAAACATCATAAAAAGCTTACTTGGTAACTTTCTGGTGTGTTTTCTGTTTATATACTGTGTTGGTGTGTGAGCAGTAAATAAACATTAAAGTAAACATGCTTATAAATTGATTTATGAGCTATAACTCTAAAAAAGTGGCTTCTCTCAAGTCTGTTTTCACTTATTTCTATAAATGCTTGGTATTTATATGTTTTGTCCTGACTCTGCTGTGTAATTAATTTATATCTTGTTAAAGACAAAGACTTCCTGTGGATGCTAATGCCGATCACAAGCTTCGCTCCACATCTGGTCTTAATTTGGCCCCATAAATTGGATGAAACGCGTAAAACTGGTCCGCAGACGATACGCGAGGAATCTGTTTCAACTTAACCCCCAAAGTGGTCCAGTGCAACTCAGAAAAGAACATTTCTATGTAGAAACTGTAAAGTTTTCTCTTCTTATCAAGTACAACTGGACAATGCATAAATGTGTGTTTGACTCAGAGGGTTGAAGCTGTCAAATATGATGCTAAGCTGCTTTAAATGTTCATGTAAAACCTGAAAACTACTTAAAATTATTGGAAATACAAGTAGAGTTTAGTTTGTGGACATGAATATTTTCTAATAATACCTTAACTCACATTTAAATGAGTGATCGATCTGTTTAAAATGAAATGCATAATTAATATTAGGTAAAAGAAAACATTATTTAAATAAATTGTACAATGAGGACAAATTTACAACATGAGAGTCAATAATTCCTTAATATTGAAGAAAAAGTATTGCACTGCCAATTATTTCACTTGTAAAATTTTTCTTTTAAATTAATGATATTTGTACTAGACTAAGATTTTGCATTTTTGCAGTGCAGATTACAGTGTATGATTTAAAAAACATGTTTAAAATATTTGTGCCACACCACAACTAATACAAAGTACAAGATATAAAATAAATTCTTTGCACAATTATACACAAAACATTTAAAATATCTTCCTTATTTTCAAAATAAGGCATCAGGAAACATCTCAACGTTGATTAAACTTGTTTTAAGTTAATAAGAAAAAATTGTTGAAGGGGAACTGAAGCGTAAGTTTTGTGCTTTTTGGTGATTGTGACCCCATTTCTAATGCCGCTCTGAGCAAGTGTCAGAAACTTTAAACTAATCTGTGTTGACAGATTAGAAAAGAAACATGAAGCTTTTCCTGCTTTGGGTCCATTTGGTTTCAGTTTGTCTGCATTTTCTCAGAGTAGGAAAACAACTTTTTACAAGACAATCGGAAGAACAAAACATCCTTGGAGAGTTTTGTACTGGTGTTGCACAAAATTTTAATTACTTTATGTCAATTTCATGTGAAAAAAAACATCCTTGTGATGCAAGGAAAAAAGGAAAATGACCTGCAATATGATGTTCCGACATTTTGATTAGTGTTTTTGCTTTCTGAATGAGAGACAGAGGAAAGACGACACTCAAAGATGAACAAAAATATTTGATATCCAACCTCTAAAGAGACGGGTATAAAAAAAACAGTTTTATCAATACTGACAAGAAAAAAGAGGGAAAGGGGAAATCCAGAGAGCACAGAATTAGAGGAACTCAAAGAGGTAACATCTGGGAGCAAATTAAGCAATACTACGAGAAGACACCAAGAAACAAAGAGAGATTTTGTCTGCAGCATGGAGAGAATTTATAAACGCTATAAATGATATCAGAGAAATGACACTCTGCACACTGGTCTTTTTTGTTAAGTTTACCCCGAGGGAAATCACAAATTTAGGGAAGATGCACTTTTTTATGCTTACAATTCAATAAAGCGAACCAAATTTATATTTTCATTTCAGCTGTTTCAGTTGTTACAATATATAGTTGCAGTAATAGATGCCACATTGTAATTGTTGAACCATTTATTTCAAGTGATATGTATTCAAATTCTTCCTCTTTAGGGTAAAAAAGGCAAAAAATACCAGCAAACTAATCAGACATGTGAAATCTGTGGCCTTAAATGGCAGACAGACACATTAAGGTGACCAAGATACAGATTTAAATCCAATCCAACATTATTTATAAAGCACTTTAAAACAACCACAGCTGATACAAAGTGAGGCACATTAAAACACAACATAATAAAATAAGTAAAAATCTCTTACAGTTAAAAACAGAAACACACTTTAAGACTAGATCCTGCTGGAGTTAAAAGCCAAGTAAAATAAATGGGTTCTAAGACGAACTTTAAAAGTAATCACTGAGCTCTAGTGATCATGATAAATAAATAAATTATGTAAAAAGGTAGTGGGGATAAAACAATTAATAAAATCGACGTCTGATTAATTGTGAATTAATGGTTTAATAGATTAAAATGAATCCAATCGATGAACTAATAACATCCGCTTTGACCTTGTTTTAAAAGTTGTAGTTTGGCCCCCATCCAGCAGAGGGCGCCGCTGGTCATCCTTAAGCGCAGCAACATACAGAAACAAATATGGCGGCTGGGCCAATCCAGATCTGGAAAGTAAAACGGTTCGAACAGAGTTCGTTGTGGGATATAAAATTCACTTTTAAGCGGTTCTGTTTTGAAATAGAAACACTCAACAAACTTTTAAAATGTAACATCTTAATAGTGCTAATTTAGCCGAGCTACGTGGCGGAACAGCTTCAGTTTCTGCTAATTGACCTCAAGCTTTCGGCTTTTCCGATCTCTGCGCCCTGCGATGGCCGTCAATGCACTACGACATAAAAAGTAAGGATAACTCGAGCTGAATATCAACGCATATGACACGAAACACATTTTCATCTGCCTGTTTTTTCCCCACAGCTGACAAAAAGCAGAAACCTCCTCAGAAATCCGCTGTGCTGCATGCAAGGTGAACTTAATACATTTATTTTTATCACAATGCTGTGCAGGAAGAAAATAGATGGATGACTATTATTCAATTGAATTGCAATTGGCATTGGAAATATACTAGATTTATTTATTTTTTTTAAACTCTGATTTAAAATGTGAAATTTCTGCAGATTAGTCATATTTGAAGTTGGCCGATTTCCTAAATTTACTGGTGAACAAAACTATACAGAAAGAACAAATAATAATAATAAAAACATCTCTAGGCTGCACAGGGATGCAGTCGGTATCAGTGTTACCTTTGAGTTTTGGGTAGAATATATTTAAGTTTTGTCTTAAATGAAAAATGTATGTTATTTTTTGTACATTTTTTACTTTACTAACTGCTCTAAATACATTGTTCTTTCACCATTTTGCCTTTTTCTTAGTCTGTATACTCCAGTGGTAACGATTAATTGATTACTAAATTAGGTAATGATTATTTCAATAATTGAATCATGACCATTAATATGATTAATCGTTTCAGCTCTAATCATTTTAAGCTTTACTTTCCATTAGCAAACACAATTTTAATTTTTTTTAATATTTGCAGGCGCTACATGTAACACTGATTTTAGACGCTATAGTAACATCTTGATGTTGGACCAATTTTTTTCACTGCAGATGTTTCAAATGGTCAAGCGTATAATTTAAATGAGTGGTACATTATGACATTTCAGGTGATAAAATGTTTATTCTTTTATTCTAGAAAAATAAACATTTTAATGTATTCCTAATACTCTATATAAATATGAAATAATAAATAAAATATCTGCAGAATGTGCCAATATTTTTATCTGATTAATCACAATAATAAACATAAACCTAAAGATTATGTTTGTAAGAGGCATAACAGGCAATGGTCAATTGCTACTTCTTAACTACAATGCTGTTGTCTCTGGTCTGACATAGTAATCGTTGTTGACCCTGGATACCATATTTGTGTTGTGATGACATTAAGTTCTTTTCATGAAATTTTAATCAATACATCATTCACATTTTTAAACACTGGCAGCCTAAGACTTCCACGAAATGTTAAACAGAGTTTCTGATATAAAAGCCCAATGTCATGGTGACCTGGTATTAAAAAAGCCGCTTTTAAGATTTTAGTTCTTCTCCAAGCTGCAGCCGCTTTAAAAAGAATGTTCAACAATACACCCTACGGCTGACGCAGACGCGCTTGTGATTGGTCTGTCTTGAAGTTTCCTTCAGTGCCCACTGAAGGACTCAACTGAGAGTTTCCTCTACGTCATATTAAAATATCCCCCAGCGCATATTTACTCTGTCTCTGCTGCTTTGATGATTGCAAAACAGCAGGAAACGCATGAGCTTGTAATCATGATTCACGCATAGCAATAAACCTTTAAAGACGGTCTTTCGTCCTGTTCATTGCCGGCATAATTACCCTAAAAAAAAAAAAGAAAAGAAAGCAAGACCCCACGCTGACACCTACTCTGAGTGTTTGACCAACAACAGATAGCTGGGAGTTTTCACTCCAACAGGTGTGACCAGTTGTTGCAATTTTTAATTGTTTACACACTCAAAAAATTCAATCCAGACAGTTGGAGGCACCACACGCATGTTGCTGTTCTGAGGAAATGGGGACGGCAAATATGTTAATTTAAATTTCTAGAAAGGGAAAGCAGACCCAGACAGTTCATGAAGATATTTAAGTCCTTACAGCTGCAGCTTTTATAAAATGGTTTTTACATATGTGTAACAATAGGTTACTTATTTGTTCCATATGGTAACATATTTGTTACATATGTTACAAATATGTACAAATACAAATATGTTGTAACATGTTTGTAACAACATAATATGTTGCTATGTATTTGTTGCAAATATGTAACAATAAATTGCATATTTGTTGTTACATATTACAGACATGATTGTATTACAGACAAGATTGTATTACAGACAATCTGTGAAAAAAATTAAAATTAAACCACTCAGTTAGAAACTACCAATCAGAGCCAGGAGGAGGGTCTTAGCGCTGTTAATCACTCAGGTGTCACCTCCTCCCGCTGCTCTGTGTTGCAAATGCTAATGCTAGTTAGCATAGTCACAGTTTTCCTTTAGTGGTAAGTTGTTTTTCCACCATCAGCATATTGAGCAGCGTACATGAGGATGATTGACAGCACTAAGACCCGCCTCCTGGCTCTGATTGGTTGAGCACTGGAAGGAACTTAATTTTTTTTCCACAGATTGCCTCTTATGCCATACTACCACAACATTGTGACAGAAAAAACATTTTTGTAAAGTTACGCATGCTTTGAAGTATTTTTAAAATGTTTACTATCTAAAATACTTTCCAAAAAGTGATCCCAACTTTTTACATGCTGCAACAAAAATCATTTATCTTTGTAGGCTGTGTAACAAACTTGCATAAAATAGTGGAAAATTCAGAAATAGAAAGAAAATTAAGTTTTTTGTCATTTTCTTTCTGTCCATCCATTTTCTATACCAAACCATGAAGGATTGTGGGTATTTCTATCAAGCGGTCATTGTGTAAGAGGTGGGGTACACCATGGACAGAACAAACAATCTCACAAACACAAGCAGGAACAGAAAAGCATGTCTAGTAGGAAGATTAATTCAGGGTCTGAAAGGATTTGAAACCCGGATGAATATTCAGCTTCCAGCAGGTCAAAGAACCTAAATATGCAGCCAGAGATACAAGGTTTTGGATCAAAGCTTCATCATGTGTCAGAATGACCCTGAAAGATCCTGTCCAAGTCCAGGTTTTTCTAAATCTGAACCTGATGTTCCTAGTAGCATTCAATTCAATATGACTTGAGCTATTTGCAAAAAATAATATTTGGTCTGCAGATGTGCTTTCAGCTGGAACAACAAAAAATATTTGGTCTTATTAAAAAATTGACCAAAAACGACGGCACACCACACTTCATGCACTTCCACGAATGATTTCTCTAATTGTGTAATACTTTATGGTGATCTACTATATAAAATCCACAAAAATACATCCGAATTCATAATTGACTGTAAGGTTAATTGATCTAAATTGTTATTTGTCTCACTTGCATCTTTGTTGGCCTCATCAATAATGGATAAAAACAAGTCACCACATGGATTTAACTAAGCAAATAGACACAAGCCTCTTATTGGATAATTACTGTAGGGTGACTGTCTTCCAGCTGACTAAAAGTTATTTATCCCCAACTGATCCAATTAGTATCTTATTTAAAAAGAAAAGACATGTTTTACATCCTATAGTCGTGGAAAAGATGTTATTTTTTAAAGAAAAGTCCAAATAGTTTGCATGCATCAAGCAGAGAAAAACTTCTAGATTACAGGAATGAGTCCAACGCTTTAAGACTGGAAGGATAATGGTGACATTATCTTCGAGGAAGACCTTAAAGAAAATGCTGAAATTGGCAGAACTTGAAGGTATTTGTACAGTGAAAGTAAAAACATAGAATTTGTACTGAACTGCTGTAAGAAAACCACTAATCAGTGAGGTTAACCGGAGAAAAAGACTTCAATTTGCAAGGAAACATAAAGATTTGACTCTGGGGGAACAGAAGAAGCTTATTTTGTCTGACTAGTCCAAGTAGGACTGTAGGAGTCCAAGTGACCATTTAACAAACACTCAGACCACCAAACCTGAAATTAGCCCCACAATAATGAAACCTCTTAAAATATACACCCCAAAATGAAAATGTGAGTCTCTAACCCATTGTCTTTGTTCCTCCTAAAGTGGAACTGTTTTGTAAATGTGGGCACAATAAAACCATGAAAAAAATTGACTCAGGGCATCTTGAATTATTTGCAGATCCTGAAAGTATGGATTCCAAGATGATAAAAAACACATGGAAATCAAAAAAGTTATTTTCTGCCAAATGCTATGTGCATTTTAGGGCTATTTGTAATTTAGAAACATAATAAAAGAAAAGTAGACTTGAGTTGTGTTGGAAAAAACAAAGATTTTCTTTCAGCCCAACCTAAATAATGTATTTTAGGTGTAAAGATGCAGTTGGTCAGCGTGGGGCGCAGCGCTGCTCACCGCCTCATCACTGGGAAATCGCATTCAGCACAGCAGCAGACACAGATCTGCATGAAAGGTAAAATAAGAAACTTATGCTTAGCTTCCCCTGAAAGAAAAAAAGTCAAGCACCTTTTAATAGCCAATAATTATTTGGTTAATCAACAATAATAATAATATTAATAATAAATCAACCCCAACGCTGCGTGGCTAAGTCGAGCCAACTTTTCACATGTTAATGTTAGAAATATTAACATTAGCATTAATGTTAATAAAATTTTATTTTATTGCATTTAGGCTATAAAATAAAATGTCTATTTTCCTACTTTAAAAATAAATGTAAATCTTTATTTGCATCTTTCAGTGCATTTCTTATGTTGTATGTAAAAAGGCTTGATAAAAAAAAGCTTGAGAATGTGATTTTTTTATTAGATTAATTGAAGGAATAATAGATTAATCAATAACTAAAATGATCAATAATGAGTTGCATCCCTAATTACAATGATTCAATGCATCAAATAGGATTTTCCAATTTTCTTATAATCTGATGTGATTATTCTGTAAGATGGTGAATTATGGGGGCGACTGTGGTTATGTTGGTAGAGTAGTCGTCTTACAATTGCAAGGTTGTAGGTTCAATTCCAGCTTCCTCCTGCCATGTGTTGATGTGCCCCTGGGCAAGGCACCCAACCCCAAAATTGCCTACTGAGCTGCATATCGGTGTATAAATGTGTGAGCATTTGTGAGTGCAACTCCAGTGTAAAGTGCTTTGAGTGGTCAAAAATGATTAGATAAAGCACTATATAAGTTCAGACCATTTAGATTCAGCCAAAAAAGTAGGTCAGGCCACAAAGTAATTTTTGATGCATTCAGTACTTTTCTACAGAAATGGCTTCCTGCTTTTTGGATGTTTTAATTTTTAGGAAAACTTCAGCAGGAAAAAGTGAAGTTATTGACGTCGTTCTCCTCAAGCAGCTGCAATCTTTTGGATGGAGTTCAAATTTGTATTTTTCTGAAAACGTGACTTTTGGCAATACAGTTTATTTCCTGTTTTGGTATTTTTGTTACACTTTGAACAAGATTTAATGTTGTTTTAATAACTACAAATATATTCAAAATAAAAATTTGGATTGTTTCCATTTGAGTTTGGAAGAAATGTGCTCAGCTTGACATGATGGTAATGAACTCTGGAGCTTGAAATGAAAAGCGTTGACAGTTTTTTTTTGTAGATTTATCATCTTGATCGGTCCAGATTCAGGTTTTGTCTTTTAAAAATTACCTGAAAGTTAAAGGAAGTCTTAACCTCTCAGCTGATGTTGGTTTTACAAGCAGCTGAATGTGAACCTTGTGTTCTCTAAATCAGACAAATCGATGCTCACAGAGGTTTGTGCTTCAGTGACATAATGGAAAGGCTTTATGTCTGGCTGCAATCTTTGCCCTGAAGCTGTGCCAGGTGAATATACAGCCCAATTTAGTGACATGACAGGATTAGAAGTGCGTATTTTACATCTGTGTTTCACACATTTGCATAAACAGTTTCTAAATGTTTCTCTGTATTTGTTATTTCTGCGCCGTCTGTTGTTCTGTCGTCTGCAGACTCCGTGTTTATTAGGCTGCACTTCACGATCGATGGCAGCTTTGCTCCATTCGCTTGGAGCTGCTGACATAATTGGTGTAATTAAAATCAGGTCAGACGAGGCCTTTGACCTGTTAAAACCCCTGCAATTTAGAACAAGCAACTCCATTAATACGTCAATGGGACGGCATGGAGGCAGCTTGGTGATTCGCTGAGAGAAACATGGAGAATTCAGCTTTCAGTTCCCTTAGATCAGAGGTTCTTAACCTTTTTGAGGTACCGAAACCCCCAGTTTCATATGCGCATTTACCGAACCCTTCTTATTCCCCCCCAGCCGCCGACACACAAAATACTTTGCGGTATTCTGATTTAGTAATGTAATTATATTAGTTGTGTTACCACCCCCACGCACTAGAGGCAGTACCAACCCCAAAAAGATGCAAATAAGGAGCAGATTAAGAAGTAAAGCGAAAACTACATAATTTGGTAAAAACTGAGTTTTACTGAAGTAAATAAAGACACAAGTTCATTCGTCTCTCCCCTCCAGGATTTGCCTTTAAAACAGAAAATCAGCAAAAAAATACCTCTGAAGTGATCAGAGCTAGTGCCAGTTCTTCTGAGTCAACATAAGGGTGTGTGTGTGTGTGTGTGTGTGTGTGTGCGTGTGCACGCATGTTACTGTGAAGTGTATAGCTTATTGATTAGTTGCAACCACTCTGCAACACATTGTGTGGAAAAGATTAGAAGCATCTGTTTCCATTTTTGTTTTAAAGAGCCTATTTGTTAGGATTTAATTTGGGTTAAAAGGCTAAACGGCTAAAAGGTTCAACCATTAAAATACTGCTAAACCAAAATAAAATATTTGTAGATTTAGATGTTTCATTCAACCGAGAAGATTATTTCTCACAGGATGAGACTGACGTCTCTCAAAGATAATAGAACATTGTTGAAAATAAACTGTTTTTAAAAAATCTATAGATAAATCTTGGTGATGTAGAAATCAGATTCTTTTTACCTAAAAAAAAGCTCCTAAATGTTACAAAGTATTTTTGGTCTAGTTTCTAATGCAAATATCTTAGTACACTTTAAGACACAATTAACATAAAACTAACTTTTAAGCAAGATATAGGAGCTTGTTTAAAATAAATCCTTAATTTAGATACAAATAAAAAAGTACCAGTTCTACTTTCAGATTGTTTCAAAAAATGTTTTATTAGAAGTGAAATAATATGCCAGTGGAATTACTTCTCTTATTTTTTATCAATATTTAGGAATTATTTACTTAAAACAAGCTCCTATATTTTGTCAGTTATTTACTTTTTTTATTTCTAGTGTAAAGGAAATAAAATGTTTGCGCTAAGATGTTTGCACCAGAAATACTTGGTAGGATTTTGAGATTTTGCAGTTGCCATCCAGGTTTTTGTAAGTTTCCACTCTCATTTTATTGATTTATGTTTTGCGATGAGCTTCAGGTATTAAGTTTGGAAAGGCCTCTTTGGCATCGCCGTAGTTTTAGCTCCCTCTGCATAAGGAAAAAACATTATCAATATTAAAGAGATCACTGTAAGCCTAATCCTGCCAGGTCTATGAGGAATGTCAGGCTTAACTGTACTGTGAGTGTAGAAAAGTTTGCATTTTTGCCAAGAAAGAGGTGAATGAATCTTCCTGTTAGCATCACCGTGGATCAAAATGTTAGCTTCAAATCTAACAGGATTTATTTTTGCAGAGTTTTAAAGCTGAAGCCAAAAGTCACTTGTTTTTATCATTTAATCAGGTTCAAATGTAGTTTTTGCAATGTAAAATACTTTTCTTTATCTCAGTACCACATTTGTTTTAGCCTTTCTGTAGGAGCAATGCTCTGACCTGGTTCTTTCAACCAGCTGGTGCAATGCAGATACACAGATGTTCAGAAACATACAATAGGTTCAATATGGTTTCTGAAACTTCGCATTACTATCAAGCTCCTGCAAATCAATACTGAAAATGGCAGCTGTGAGATTAGATGGTAAAAGTATTTTCTTTTTCAGAGTTTGATGTAAAGATGACACTTTTCTTTTGTGTCTGCTGGGCATCTTCCAAATGACAAACAATGTCACACATGTGGAGATATTCTGAACTTGCAACAATCTTCTTTGTGCACCTTCTCTTCACATACTGGCAATTTATTGGTCAGCATCTACAAAACACATTTAATCTGTTTTTACGTGTTTCTTTTAGTTGGAAACTTCTTCATATTATTTAAAAGTTTCAAGTTAAAATGTGTACACCTTTAATTGTTTATCAACTACATTTCGTCCTCATCTCAAATGGACAAATTTAAGATGCATCCCGTATGAAGCGCAGGGAGCCTGAGAAGCAGAGAGGAAGAAGATGTTTGGTCTGAGGGGAAACAAAAAAATCCGACTGCTCTGCTAGCGAAAGCCCCCTGTGCTCAGTGGGATTCATTAGCAGCACATCTTTGCCTGTATTTAATACGCGGTCCTGTCAGAAATGCTGCAACTCGGGTTATTAATGACCTGATGATAAGAATAGTGCAGCCCTAAAACCGGCAACTCTGGGGGAGAAATGCTTATTCTGAAATAACGTCTTGCTTCTTGCAAAGTCATCGCAGAAAACCTGAAATATGGAGACAACGAGGCTCCATCTTGAAATGGATAAAACATTTTACTGTAATAATTGAATCTGTGCATTGATTCTAGATTGTTCGTCTTTAGGTCCAAAGATAAAAACTTTAGTTTTGTCTGAAGTTTCACTCATGAAGCCTCCATCATGTTTCGACAGTGTGATGTCAGTCTGATGCACACAAATCATATAAAGTTTCACCAAAATATGCAGAAGTTTTCTTAACGATAGGCCTTATATATATATATAAAAAACCAAGTAAACAACACATAAAAGCAGTAGAGCTGCTTTCATGGTGCGGAACTACAAAGTGAGAAATGTGAGTGTTTTAACCAATAACTGTTTCGCTCTTTACTTGTAAATAATGAGTCCTGCACTTGTTTTTCCTGCTCACATGGTCAATAATCTGTCTAAACTGTATCTGTGTGTGTCGCATCAAACCGTAATGAGCCGTGAGCCGTAATGATGAACATAAAGAAGCTGTGTCAAGTGATCACTGCAGTATTGATGTTTTTAATGGGTTTATAAGGACATCCATAAGCTCACTGACCCAACTCACAGCGATTGTTCTAATTAAGCGCGTACCGACTCATTCAGTCCAACCTTCTGCTCAACCTGACGTCCTCGTTGTAGGTTAATGGCTGCGGCGGAAAATCTTCATTTAGATTTCGGCCTTTTTTCCGTTTAGGTGGGTGTTAATGAGCTTTAGCGCTGTAATGGGTCACATGCACAAGTTGGGCGTCGATGTTTGACACGGCAGGGCCACATGAACCAAATTAAAATGTTTTTGTTGCTGCAGCGCAATTGAATTCAGATGTTTAAAACATCTTATAAGGTCAGCATAAAAATCACCAAAAACTGTTCTTAATAAATAGAATTTATTTATTAAGAATACATAATATTCTTAATAAATATTATTAAGAATATTATCAATATTCTTAATAATAGTAAAAATATTTTTACTTTTACTCCAGCCTTTAAGCAACAGACATAAGTTTTGGTCTTAATTATATTCCATGATATTGCATATATTGCATGGAATACATTAGGGATGTGACGATCAGGTTTTTTCCTGCCGATACCGATACCGATCACCCCTGATGGCTGATCGCCGATTCCGATTACATAATTATTATTTATTTATTTTTTATCATAAATACTACTGTTACATTATGCAGAAAAAATGAACCATGAATTCACCTTAATTTAGACAAAAAGCTTGTTTTTAATAACTTTTTCCAAGAAGAAAACTAAACAAAACAGGCATTGTGCAAATTGTACTGCTATCAATAATACTATCTTTAACAGACTGATAACATATGAGGTTCTGAAGAGGCTAAATAATACAAAGAGCCAAAATAAAACCTCTCAACATTGACAAAAAGTTCAAGTATAAAACTTAACATTCAAAGGCAAAAACAGG
>CAEGAF010142008.1:0-26868 GCA_903067075.1 Micropoecilia bifurca | reverse complement strand
TGATGGATCCCCGAGAATATAAAGCCTGCTGCAGTAGGGTATTTCCTGGCCAACTATTTTCCTTACGACTTTGTGAACTGATGACCAATAATTTTGGATTTCTGGACAGTCCCATAGCATATGTACCAGTGTGCCATTGTCCTTTTGACACTTCCAACAAACCGAGGTTTCTGACAAGCCAACCCTATATAGTCTGTATGGAGTCCAGTAAACTCTATGTAAAATCTTAAATTGCACCAGTCTTGTTTTTAGTTCCCTTGAACTTTTCTTCCCATTCCTAAGAATCTTACTTTATTCTTTGCGTAGAAGCACATTTTGTTCCCACATCCAGGTTTTCTCCCAAACTGGCCAGTTTTCTCATAAATACTCATCCTGGTGGCAGTAAGGGATTAATCATTTAGCTTTTGGGCCCTGAGAACAGAGGAGGCGTTGAAAAATAAAGCATTGAGTCCCAGTTTCTTTGTCTGCTCGTTGGGTGGTCTCAAACACACAAATATCATACTAAGGAGCTCTCCTTTTTGCAGTTCACATCCGTATTTTTGAACAGAGTGGCAGAATGTGTTTCCATAGTGGAGACAGAGATAAGCAATGGAGGCCAAACAATTTGAGCTCTATTTCAGGCAAACTGGGCTGTGAGAAAATATAAGGAAAAAGAACAGATTCTGACTTAGTGACCATTTAAAACAACCAGAATGAGGCAGTAGGTGGGAAGGTAGAAATAAAATAGGCAAAGTAACTGAGCTGGGAGAGAGTCCTTGTGCCGCTCTGTGTGTGGTCTAAAGACCTCCAGGCTTGATATGTCCGTGTTGATTCTGCTCTGCCTGGGTTCAGTGAAGAAGGAGCAAAAGTACAAGAAAAGAAGAGAAAGACAGAAGTCTCCACAACAATGAGAATGTTTGCCCAAGCTTGGTGTAAGCATTGAGGAATGAACTGCTCTTTCATGTGTAAGAAGCAAATAAACTGTGTCATGTTTGGCCCCATGGAGATTACTGTGATATTTGCAAATATATCAGCTGCCCTGTCAAACACCTTTCTTCTCCCTGGGCAACTATCCAGAAAGAATGGAGACATTGCTCACTGACACATTGTGAGGCCAGACTTTCAGAACACATTTATGTATGTTAACGTTAAGCTAGGAAAGGACAAAGGTTTGACCTTCACCATGCTGACTGTGGCAATCAAGAAAAAGTGAAGTGCTGGCAGTAGACAAAAAATGCATTTGGTGTATCATCACTGTGCAACCATCATTCTGTTTCTGAACTGAAAATATACATATTTTTCAACATTTTCTTCTGTTCCCATGTATTGGTGGGCTATGTAAGCAGCGCTGTATTTGTCAAAATATAATGCATCAATAAACTAAACAAAAATGTTTAATTTAATGCTAAGTGTCACAACAGAAATGATTTCCATCCATCCATCCATCCATTTTCTTGCACCCTTGTCCCTTAGTGGGGTCGGGAGGTGCTGGTGTCTGTCTCCAGCTGACGTTCCGGGCGAGAGGCAGGGTACGCCCTGGACAGGTCGCCAGTCTGTCACAGGGCAACCAGAAATGATTTCATTTTTAATATTTTATTATATTTTCAGTCACTTGGTGCCAGCTGTCATCTACCTATTTTTTCTTACTTAGTTGTTTTTGCTTACTTGTCTTAGGACAAAGGATGAAATTTAGCTATTGTAGTAATTCCTGCATAGTTACACTGACACAAATTACGGTAATGTTGATTCATGTGCTTACAAAATAAAATAAATGGGTAACACTTTATTTGAAGGGGTGTGGATAAGACTGATATGACACTGTATAAAAACATAACACGTGTCATGAACATAAAGAAGTCTTTATGAATGTTTATGACAGTTGTCATGAAGTGTCATTTGGTAAATAATTACACTTTTAATGGAAGTTTGCTCTAGAAGTTGCATTAAAAGTCCATTAAAAATGCCAGCTTTACATTAAATTATTATAATTTACAAAATCATGCAAACCCCTTCAAGCGTTAAGTTATTGGAACAACCATTAAATTCAACATTTTTTTCTTCATGATTTTCCCTTTTTTTTAACCTTTTAACTTTTAAATTTTATAAAAATTAAGACAGAAAGAAAACAGTCTGTAACCTTAAATTGCATTTGAACTACCAAATTGCACGAGACCATTAATCATGCAGATGTACCCATCTGTATGCGTCTAAATGGGTGATATCGTTGCGTTTTCCCACACCCTCATTTGACAGGACATGTTTACTATTTGTATTCAGAACAAAGGAATGTTCATGTTTACTGTTAAATACAGACATAATTTGTTTTGCCTCGATGAAGCAAAACCTAAACCTATATAAAGAAGAAGAAACTCTCTTGAGACCTTTTTGAGACATCCTACTTGGAGCATAATAATTGTTATGCACAACTCTCTAGAGCTGCAACTGTGTCCTGTATTTAAGTCATGACTTCACTATGTCTCCTGAGCTCAAGCCAGAAAACCCATCATATAGTCATGTTTTTACTGTGAGATGTTTAACTTATATTCAGTCCCATTTCCCACTTGAGAGAAATGGACCTTACCAAGCTCCGCCCAGAAATGCCCCTTGAAAGTCCCATGTGACTACATGTCTCACATTAACAGCTTAGCTCCTATGTCTAAACATGGCATTTTTCATTTCGACTGAATCTCTGCAGAGTATTTCTGAATCGATTAGTTTAGCAATTCTGCCGGATTTTCACAAAATATCAGCCACAACAATGGACAGGGGAACCAACAAGTTCATGTCATCTTTTTTGGATGACATCAAGGTGTTTGAGCCACGCGATGCCTACAACATTGTGCGCATCACAGCTAAATGCTACCGGTCAATGAGAAAAACAGCAGATCCTCACAGCATAAATAGATGTGGATAGATATAGCTGTGGACAAGATCACTGATGCCTATTGTTCTTGCAAGGCTGGGTAAGCCAGACATTCATGGTTTTGAGGGGTCGAATGTACCAAGGCCTTATACACGGTACTCGGTGCTAGCGTGGCTAACATGATTACAATTTAATAAAAAGCCTTTTCAGGTAAAATAAAATCTTTAATGTATGTCAGATACGGGACACATTGCATATTGATCTGTTCAGCTAATGTAAGGCTGTAACAGACAGGCTTCAAGGTGTAGAAGTTGTATCGGTACTGCCATTATGCTGTACTTGGCTAAAAGGTTTTCATAATGGATGTGTTTGTTATTGACTTTCTTTTTTTCATACACTAAGCACAAAGAAAGCAAAGCAATAATACTTACACCAGCAGACACCTCTTTGTTCTTATTGATCCATGCAGTCATGCACAAGCTTTAATCCAAGCAAGGCTTTCCGTTTCAGATTTTGGAAATCTGTGAATTTTAGTTCCACAAATATGATCAGGATACCTGACATCGCTTGTATAGATACCCCACCGACAGTGGAGAACCATTCTTTTTCGAGTTCTGGCGCAAAAACCTTCTGTCAGTCTGCTAGTCCACAATGTACATTAGCATTTATTTACTACTGTAGCTTGTGTTTGTGAGACGGTCAAGCACGTGGTAGCTGCGCTGTGACGTAAAATGGGCATTAGCCAATAAAACAGCAGTAAGGTCCATGGGACCCTGTGTGGAACCAAAAAAGAACTAGCCTTATAGGTTATTTATTTGCAAGATGTTGCATAGTGTATTTGTAAACAATACTCGGTTAGGTATTAACATGGCAAAATATGCATCCTCTTCCTTTTTCATTTCAACTTTTAAACTGCATATTGGTAGGTTAAAAGGCAAGAAAAATAATACAACTAAAACGTTACATTGAAATGCAGGACACAGAATGGCTCGTTTTGGCCCACAGACATGGTACTTAATGACATCTTTTCAGTGGAATGTGTATTTACTAGCTTTATTTTGACAGGTGATCAGGCTTCCTGAGTGTATGAACTGATTTAAACACATAATCCACGTTACCCCTCATGTGACATGCAACAAAACAACAGTGGGGAAACAAGCAAACCTTGTGGGTCCCTCAATCAGAGTCAAGGGCCATTTCGACCAGACCCAGATGTGGCTCCTGTGATGCTGATTGTGTTTGTATTGTTTACTAATGCAGCTTGGAGCGGATTCTTCACTTTCAGGCTTATTTTTTCCCCTTCTCATTCCATGGGATCTAAAGACTCTCATCTTGACTTGAACTGAAAACAAAAGAAGACTTTGGCTCAAGATTATAGTCTTTGCTGGGTTTGCATGATTTCTGCCATCAATGCTGATGTTTATGTGAGTTTGTTTGTTTATCCAGTACTGCAAAGGTCTCAGAGAAGTAGTTGACTGGCTCTCCTGTCATCTTCTTCCAGAACAACAAGGAAGTAACTCAATGATCGCTTGCAAAATATGTCTGGACTTCCGCAAAATAAAACCCCTTTCAATCTCCTTTATACGTCCTGATTCAAGGACTGGATTTTATGTGATATATTAAAGAAGAAAAGATAAAAATAAAATCAGAAATGTGTAATGCATATTTGCAGTCGTTCTCCCTGTTTTCTTACACCTCGAAAAAGTAAATCCAACTGATAACCTTTACAAGCCTTCTGAATAGATCCCATCAGTGTACAATTTAATTTCAGTATTGACCCGTTGGAACTACGTCATTTAAACACTCCAGGCACCGTGACAGACATAAGAAGTAAGCGATAGGAAGTAAGTAAGGATCAGATGGGAGTGTTGAACAGAACAACTGAAATTATTTTTCTAAGGTGTATTTGTAAATATATTCATGGTTTCTACTTGTTTGAGTGAAGCTGATTTGACTATGAACGTAACGTACCTGGCTGTTGCTCATATACAGCGGTTTTTACAAAAGTTGGAAATAGTTAGCTTGAAAACCAACCCACACCTCCTCCCCCCCGATGTGTTGATCAAATTACTGACTTTGCTTGACTTCATACCACATGATCCATATCACTATGTTGCAAACAGTTTCTCTTTAAACCAGAGTTGGTTGAGATGAGATGCTAACCAGATTTTTCATACATGTTAGGATACATTGTGGTGGGACATTTTCTCCATGGTTACTAAATGTTGCACACACACATTCTTCATAATGTGATATTTGGTTGCATCTTTCTAATCATGCTTACTTTTAATGCATATGGAGTTAATTTTGCCTTGTACAAAGCATTTGCGGCAAATCTGCGAATACACCAAAGGATCCCTCTGACTGAATGTAGCTCTCCATTGCTGCCATATATTTCCTCACTAAAAGTTATACAATAAAATGACAAGTTTGTTTTGCATCCTTTTCTGTTTGTGCAGCTGACCGTGGAGCACCTATGATCATTTTTAAAGTGAAATCAACTAAATAAAAGCAATATCAAGCTTTCAGATGTCTGTTGATTGACAGGCTTTACAGGAGTGTGTAGGTTATTTTGACGCTTATCATGACAGAGTAGACAGAGTTCTGAAGAGTGTGACATCATGTGCAAAGGATCAGTAAATACAACTGTTCCCTGAGGGCCTCAGTATGTTTTAGAGAACACTGGTGAACATTGGGTTAGGTTTTAACATAATTTCCAAAGCTTATAACACTGTTCAGTTCAACACTGGAAAAAAGAAAACATGTGGGACAACTGCAAACCTACCAAGACATGGCCATCCAACTAAACAAGCACTAAACAAAGGAGTCAGGAGGTCCACGGTAAAATCCTAACAAAAATCCAACAAAACAACAACCCTATACTGCCAGACCTACATTAGAAAAGTTTAGCTCAAAACACAATTATGTATCAGACTACCCCAGTAAAAGTCCAAAATTAAATCCAGCTGAAAATCCGAAATAATGTGTTGTGACAATGTGGTGCTCTCTATTCAGCTAACTGAGTTAAGCTACTTTTCAAAGAGGAATGGGTACAAATTTAGGGCTTCATTATGCATAAGAACTGCAGCAGTAGTTATAGTGAAAGCTCCTTCTAGTAACCTGGAGTACTGAATGTAAATGTAACATTGAAAAGAATGTAAGATTTTAGTTCCATTTATTGTCTGCGAGTTGCAGTGGTCCACATCACATGAACCTGCAATAAAATAAATTAAAGTCTGCGATTGTAACGTGACAGACTGAAGCAGTTCAATAGGTACGAATAACTTTTCATGGTACTTTGCGTCTTACAAAACTGCCTTGCCGTTTCCTTGGTGTTTTTCTCTCATTATGGTTGGTCACTAGAGCAGGAAACAATTTCAAACTCAGAAAATGAATCCACATTAGCAAATATAACAACAACCCTCCTTACCTAATGTCAAGGGCCAGTGGAGTCATGTAGGAGGCAATGTGTGTGTGGCAAAAATGCGGTCTCTCTGTTGTCAGTCCTGTGATTCATGCATGTGTGAGTAAGTGATTAGGTTGTATGTCAGACACGGGGACTTGTCTGTCTGTGTGAGTAATCACTATTTTTGAAGTGTGTTTCCCCTGAGGCAGGTGCAGACACAAGCAGGCTTTTGATCGTCAGTCCTTGTCATGTGTGGCTTATTGTGCCTGTCTGCGTCTCAGACAGGTAACTCAGTATAAAGGAGATAAAATAGGACAACATAACTATTTTTAAGACAATTTTAAAGATGGCTTTGAATAAAAATCATATAAAATACTGAACAAATTACATTAGTTGATTACTTTATCTTTGTGTAGAATACATTTGTTTCCATGTCTACAGGCAGAGTGAGGGGTAGATTGAAAGCTTGTGCTCCAGGCATCTTGGTAGGTCCTCTCATACTTTCAGTCAAAAGTCCCAGACAGGTCGGCACTGCCAGAAAACATGTAGAGTAATTAAGTAAATCTATAATACTGTTTGGGCATGTTTGGCCATGTCTTACTTTCTTAAAAAAGAAGAAAAAAAAGGAGAGAAAATTTTGGGATGATTTTGTATTATAAAAGCCAAAGGTTGAGGTTTTCTGTGCAAAAGTGCAAATTGCTTAATCTGTGGTCATAGATCAATGCCCCAATTACTGGCAGGAATCTCACAAAAGCTTCATTTGGTTCTAGTGTCCTGTTTAGCAGTGACACCTTCCTGGAGGGGGATATAAGCAGAGTTACGGCTCCCAGTAGCTTCATGTGTGTCCTGATGGTAGGTGGTACACAGGGTGCCTGTCTTAGAGTGTTTATTCCTGTCTCTCTCCCGGAAAAAGGCATTGGCTAAACTTTTGCTGCAACTAACATTATGTGCTCTCTCTGACCTATAAACCTGAAAACTGGCTCAGAGCTTGTCTGTTCAGCTGTTTCTCTCCTAGATGAAATCACAAAAGGAGCAATTACTTCCATTAACTCTTTTAATCAGTTCTAGATCAGATGCTATGAATTGGACCAATACAAGTAAACTCTACACATAGTTCCCATAAGTCTGAACCGGAAGTGATTCACACCATTTTAGGAGGCCTGCGCATGTGCAATGCATAGCGAACCCATGACTTTGAAACCAAGAAAACCAAAATATGTGGACACTCTTGAACAGTGTGCAAGAGAAAGATATCTGAACAAGATTGCTACTATCTACTCATATGAAAAGGAGAAAGACAATATGTCAGATGATGTGGATAAGCTCCTACTACAAGTTAACTAGTTAACAAGTAGTTAACTACCTATTTAACACACAGAGTGTGTCCACCATGGAGGAGCTTCGCAGTCTGAAGTCCATGGACGCAGACAATCAATGTTTAAACAGACACGCAATCGACGTACAAACTCTTCGTCTGTTGTCCTGGTGATCAGCCTTCTTGATCAGGTTGTTTGGTCCCTTTAGGTCCGCAGCTCTAATAACACTTTTTGGTACATTTAGAAGGGTCTCCTAATAAGTATCTCCTGTTAGATACCTATTAGTGTTGAAAACACAATTCACCAACACCAGCAGGTGTCATGGCAGCCCTAATCATCTCTGAATGTGGAAACACTGGACTTTAAGCAACATGCCTGTGCCTCTCCACTCTTTCTCCAGACTCTGATCTTTTAAAATAAAATGCAAACTACCTTAATCTGAAAAGAGAACTTTGGACCACACCATGATAGACCATCTCTTTTCTCAGGGTTGTTCTGCAGTGGCTTGACACAAAGAATGCAACATTTGTAGACCATGCTCAGGATTCCCATGTGTCCAGCAGCTTTTTGTCCACTGACTCCCCACCTCATGTGGGTGACTGTGGCTCTGTGGTCATCTTGCAATCAGAAGGTTGTAGGTTCAATTCCAGCTTCCTCCTGCCATGTGTCAATGTGACCCTGGGGCAAGGCACTTAACCCCAAATTGCCTACTGATCTGCATACCAATGGGTGAATGTGACTCCAGTGTAAAGCACTTTGAGTGGTCAAAAATGATTGGATAAAGCACTATATAAGTTCAGTCCATTTACCATCCTCTCATGACTGCAGTTATCATTGTTTCTGGTGCATCTTTTCCTATCACACATTCTCTTTGCTTACCTTTTCACGCTCGCAGACAACACACTGTATAAAAACTATGTTTTTCAACAGTGATTTTATGTAACTTCCCATCCTTGTGGAGAGTGGCAGCAATGGTTTTCTGGACATCTGTCCATGATTCCCCATGACTGTGTAGCCTACTGACCCAGACGATGAGACTATGTGGAGCCTAAGGAAACCTTTCTGGGTGTTTTACTTTAATCGGCTGATTAGGGTGCAACAGAATGAGTTTCTAAAATGTAACTTTTTCACAATAACGTACTTGAATATAATATTCAGCAATGACACTGAATTTGAGATTTTGATCATCTGTAAGCCATAATCATCAACATTTTATGAAATAAAGCATTGGAATTTGTCACACTGTATGTAACAAATAAATCATTTTTGACATCTTTATATCTAATTTCCCTCACATCATTAACAATCAGACTACATTCCCATCTTTTTCCAGGTTTTCTGTCAGCAAATTTCTGCTACTATCCAGATGACATCATAATTACAAGCAAGTTTGATAACTATGCTTTATTATCCAGATATTTTCAATGGGGGAAAATTGTTTTTTCTAAAACTTGTGTTTACAGACTGATTACACATCCTGTGAAGCTCTACAGAATCATGACATCTTCACCTTGCGAGAAGGAAACTGCGACATCGTTAGTTTTGATTAAGAAACTTTTGGGTGTTCTGTGGTGGCGCAGGGGTTAGGCACAACACACATATGGAGGCCTTGGTCCTCGACGCAGCTGTCGCAGGTTTGATACCCAGACTTGGCGACCTTTGCTGCATGTCTTCCCCCTTCTCGCATTACCCACCTTCCTGTCAATTAACTATCAAATAAAGGCCATTAGAGTCAAAAAAATCTTTAAAAAAAAAAGAAGAAAACTTTTGCTCCCAAGCTTTATTTCTCACATGTTTGGATCAAAGCTCTCTCTGTCTGTCTTCATGTCCCTAGATAAGGACAAAACCAACGATGCTTTAAGTCTGCCTTTTATTGAGACAGGAAAGCGATTTTTACAAACACATCTCTCTGTGTACAAGTACATGTTGACTTTGTTTCTCATTGTTTGACATTTCTGTGCTGCATACCAGCATGGTGGTGAGAGCACAGATGAATGTGTGTTTATCTGATGTCCATGGAGCCAAACCTGCGCACACAATCACACTGTCGTGTGAAAACAGCTCTGAATACAATTTGTGATCAACTGATATTCTGATTTAATTAAGTTTAAACATGCTTTAGGTCCTATAACTCTCAGCCAATTACTTCCCAGTGATTTGTTTCCAGCATATCGAGAGATAGTGGTGACAGAAGTGCACACTCAACTTTGCCATTAAAATCCCAAACAATGCTCCTATTGATCTGAGAACAGATTCCTCTGATATTCCTGCAGCTTTGAGTTTGCAAACAGATGCACAAAGCAGAGCTGACTCCAGATAATCTGTCAACACTTCTTTCTGTTTATACATAGCAATCCTTGGCGGTCTGTGGAAAAGCAAAGCAACAATTAAAACAAAGTCAATAAAAACTGTCATCCAGCTATTTCACCAAATGGTGGCCTGCTGTATCTTATTTCGTCACTGTCACGTATTCATACACTTGACCTTTTCACATCTTTCTGATTATTACCAAAAACTGAGCCATTCTGAATAGTGACAGATTTTTCACACCTCTTAATTATATATATTACTTTGTGTTGGTCGTCACATGCAATCAAGTAAAAATACATGAAGGTATTTTATTGTAAGGTGACAGAATGTAAAAAAAGCAGAAGTTGTGCTTTTCATAGTTGTCCAAGGCAACTTTTGAGGTTCTAAGTCACAAAATATGGATGCCTTATTTTAAAATGCTTTATGTTCCCTAAAAAGAACAGCAAAAGTTTAGTGATATGAAACCTTTTCATAGTTGTTTGGACACTACAGATTTCGAATTTCAGTGTTCCCCTTAAATTATACCCACAGCCATTTTCATAAAACATTTCCATAAGATAATTAAGTAAAAGATTATTGCAGATTTTATACACATATTGCACTGTTTGATATTTCACAATGTCCTGCAATTTTAGAAAATTAAAGTTAAAGAATTTGTTTGTGTGTAAACCCCCCGCCCCCCAAAACACTAGGATTGTGTATTACTCAGACAGCTTTTTTATAATACTAATAGTTGTTGAAATGATGATTGTAATACTTTAAATATGCCAGAACAGTACAAACAAATAAAACAGTACAGAGATATGTCATTAATGTATAGAATTATTAATGTAGGACCCGACACTGACACCTGAACAACACAGAATCTCCAAACATCCAGACTTCTCCCATCTTCACAAATTGTTTCTTGTTCTTTAAGTAACTTTTTCATCAAATGTATTGGCTGGCTAAGCAGGTCTCAACAGATGTTAAACAAAAACATGGAAACTGAAAGAAACGACTCAGAAATGCACACAGTTTGACACACAGGAGTGATATTATTGTGGCATTAATGGATAGGTGAGGATATCCAAGAAGGCAGTCAGAAAGCATTAGTCTTTTTCCTGCCATTACCATTTCTGGAGCTGTTTTAGATTTAGTGTTTTGGTTAATTGGCCTCTTAAGCTATGACCTCATAGTACTTTGGGGAAAACAAGCAGATGACGATGATGGCACTTTGATGAGGCAGAAAAGTTTTGGTTTTGGCTGCAGGTGATGCTAATGCATGTTAGGCATCCATGCAAGGCTGTTAAAAACAATGGTCTGAATCTGACTTGGTTGAAGACAGCATGTTAAAAAAAATTACACTTTTGTACTGACGTGCTTCAGCAAGGGAGCAACAATTTATGAAACATGCCTACCATTTCAAAGCTGTTGTTATCGTTATGTTTTTGACCTTGTTTTTTGAATGTGTCTTTACGATATAAAATTTAATTTAACCACATTTTCCAGAAAAAATGTTGCAATTTGACAAAATGCCTCAAATTCAGCACAGCTGACACAAACACCATGATAAGTGAAACATTTACAGGCATTTAAATCCATGTAATAAGACTTAATGTATCTCAGAAGAGTTATCAACAGCATGCTGTCCTAGTCCATTGTGTATTGCAAAGCTGTCAGAGAGAATCAATCTTTTTTTCAGACTTGAATATGAGATTTACTCCTCAGGTCATATTAAAACCCCAAAAATCTGCTGCTTTGAATCAATTTTTTTCAGCAATACACACATTCAGTCTGACTGTTAGACTTAATGTGAAATCCAGAAATGCAGCTTAATTGCTTTTATAGAAGCATACACAAAATCCTTTAATTCCAGGTTAATTATGCAATTAGACACACCTCAGAGGAGTTCAGGTACTCTAAATACCCCTTTATCCTCATTAATGCATGTCTTTAAACTGTAGACATGTACCAATAAAATGAAGTAGACCCTGACACACAGCAGTCTGTGGTTTTTCTTGAAGATTTTTTTTAAAGGTTTTGATGGAGCTAATGGCCTTTATCAGAAAGTAGTCTGACAGGAAAGTGGGTAATGAGATAATAGGGAAGATGTGCAGCAAATGTCACCAGGCCAGGAATCGAACCCGCGACCCAATACTTGGGTCTTGCATTCCCCCTGCACAACCACAGCACCCCGAAGCTTTTTTAAATACATTTTTGAGGGACATCAACATTGTTTGAAATATAGAAGTATATTTCAATTCACAAATACTTGAAATTTTTATTCTCTGGAGAAATCTTTCTTTGGACAAGTAAAAGAAGGTAAAGGTCTACGACCTGCAGTGTCAGGAAAATTCCTGCTAATAAAGGTTGATGCTGCTTGTTTACGAGTGTAAATTCCACCAAGGAAGGTAACAGTTCCTGCTGTGGCTCAGACATGACTGAACAGGAGGTCTGGACAGCTTATTAAGTGCTTACCTTTGAATGTATCACTTTTTCCAACAGGCCTACCACAGACACCCACCCTCACTTTTATAAAAGTAAGCAAACCTTCCACCAAGGTGAGCTGTCTAAATGTGAAGGATTCCAGACATTAGACTGGAAGAGTACAACCAACACACTCAAGAAAATGGTATTGAGACTTTATGAAATAAGCCAACACAAGATAACGTGGAACAACAACAAAAAAAGATTTTTAGAAGAAAAAGAACATAAAATTTTACAAATAAAGTCGTATGTTTGTATTACTGTGAAAGTCCTATGCAATCTCCAGGAGGCGAAGAGTTTCTCTGGAGGAGCTACAGAGATTTACAACTCAGGTGTAAAATCTATGAACATGACAACTGTTAGTAGTGCACTTCACAAATTTGGCCTGTATGAAAGCGTGGAAAGTTGTGCTTCCTTTCCAATCCTTGTTACATTTAGAAAGTTGTAACTAATATGCATCAAACAAAAGGAGAGCTGAATTAAGAGCATTATTTATTTATTTTCTGCAGGTCACATTTACAACTACACAATTACAGTGAGACAAAGAATATGGTTTTCACATCCTGAGCAACTTTAAACATACCAAGATAAAGGGGTAATCAAAAATAAACAAGAAAGAAACATTATTTACACAAATCTAACACAAAACGATAAATGGTACCAATAAATAGTTGCATACATACAAATCATCATAGCTAATCTAAGCTAAAGTCAATCAAGGAATAAAAGTAACTTAATTTAACTCCTCAGAGAATCACCTCCTATTTAACATGATATGCTACAGGGGCTTTTCAACAGCACCTGGAGCATTTTTCTCCCTTTGCTGCTCCATCCTGCTGAGGAGACACACCAGGAAAGGTAAGAGCTCAAACAATTACTGAATGCAGATTGACATTCCTGTCTCCACATTTTTCCTGCAGGGNGAAAGAAAGTTCAACCTAATGTAACAATTAAACTGAAATAAAGACCAGAGACAAACATTTGGTCTCTAAGTAAATTAAACACAACACAATATCAATAATCCTTTAGTAGTGATGTAACCCCTGGTTTCCATCACAGACACATCTAAAGCTGGCAGGACACCAGAGGTGGACACTCAAATCTTATCCATTTTTGTTAGCCCAATCAAAATACAGAGCTAAATACAATTTGTAGTAAGATCTAAATATTGCTTATGAAGCCAATCTGGCTGACCCTGAGTTGTTTTGTAAAGCAACATGGGCAAACAGTTCAATATCTAGATATTTAAAGCTGGGGAAAATATGGCACAAATAACTTGAAGCTGTAATTGCAGTGAAAGGTGGTTCTGCTAAGTATTGACTCAATGGAGCTGAATACAAATGTACACCAGATGTTTATTTGTTAAACATTTTAAAACCCATATATTATTTTACTATTCGACTTTCCGTTAGTCGATCACATAAAATCCCAATAAAGTCAAGTGAAGCTTGTGGTTGTAACATCACAAAATATAAAACAGTCCTCAGGATATAAGTACTTTTGCAAGTTACTATAGCTATTTGTTTGAGAGTGTAAATTTGTGACTCAGATTTTCCCCTTTTCCCTTAACAACTGATACGAAGGAATGTGTTCAGAGGCACACTTCATCTATCTGGCTGCTCTCTGTGTTTTACACGGAGATTCAGTTAGTATCCTTTGTCCTCTTTTGGACCTCAGATTTCCATGGAGCCACAGCATTGATATTGTATTATATTGCTTATTTGTTGAGGCCATGTGTATACATTCAGGGCAGCACAAGTTTCCTGTTAACATTGGAGGCTGAACTTGTTTCCAAAAATTACAACTTCACAGGCCAGTTCCAAGGTCCAGACCACTAGCTTGTCTAAATACCTGCCAGCAGTAACTTTGTCTATTCCAGATCTCGGCATAAATGTCAGCCAAACAATGAGGGAACTTCTGCGTTAAATCAGAACGGGGCTAATAGGACCTAAACTTTCATGCCATTTGATGCAAAATGCACCAAACAAGCCAACTGGAAACATCGCAAATTCATTTCGGAGTTAGAACAACGTGAAAAATGCATACATGTTTTCTGTGAGTCATCAAGAGGCTTAAATCAGGTGAACAATTTTCAAAAAGAAACATATGTTACAAATCTGGCTTGCATTTTCCACTGGAGAGTTTACCTTTGCTGATTGAGGCAGTCAAACATAAGCATTTACTATATGTTTGGTCTGCATCGCTGTGTTGCTGCTCATGGGGAAAAAGTGAAATAGCCCTCTTGGATCTTCGCAGAGCTGCTCTGATTGTGCACACAAAGCCTCTCAGAAATTGGGAGAGGTAAACAGAGGCCAGGAAGTGCTGCGACCTGTCAAACAGTTCGGTGTATGATTGAAGACAATCATGAGCTCAAACATAAACATCCCTGCAGGCCTTCACAGGCACTCAGCCCCCACAAGCTGGACTGACTGAGGAGCAGAAGGGGCAGCTTTATAACTTGCCCATACCACTGGAGGTAATGTGAAGTTTCTGGTTATATTTCGCAAGGAATCTTTAGATCCCTAAAATGGGTTTCTACAAATAACAGTTTTTGCGAAACTAGACGCAAAGTGAAACTCTTGAAGTCCTCAGAGGTTGCCTAACCCTAACTCCTGAAGACAATTTGGAGAGTCCAACTAACCAAACATGTATGTTTGGAGTACCTAGAGAAAAACCTTTTGTAAACGGGGAAAATATGGAAAATTCACGTAGAAGGACCCCAGTCTTGAATTTGAGCCCATTCTTGGTGCAAGGCAACAGTGCAGCCCACAAAAATACTGAAACTAAATCTTACACCAATTTAACATCAAAAAACTTTTTCAACTATCCATAATTAATATATTATCAAAAAATGTACCTATCTTAAGGGTTTACATACAGGTCACCAGAATAATTGTTTTACCCTATTCTATGGCTGAGCCCAGTCACTCTTCTGAAATAAGTTCATTTGAGGAAGCTGATATTGCAGATCTGTCTTTTGGTCACAGTCTACATCTCATGACCATAGTTAAGGGTCAGAACATTGACAAACCAGTAAACAAGGATCAGCTCTTTCTTCACCATGGAAGACTGGAGTAGTGTCTGTATAACTGCAGACGAGAACCAGATCCATCTATTTAGCTCCTGCTCCATCTTGTCATGTCTTTTGAACAAAGCACCTACATATTTGAACTCACTTTGATGTGGATGTTTTAGGTACATCTAATTTTAGAAAATGTCTTAATGTAATTACCCTTCAGTTGTGTACAATCTACACATTTACAATTAAATTCAATGCACAGAAAAGCACTAACAATATTAATTTAATATGACTATAAAACTAGGGATACTGAGCAATAGTTTGGCTTTTGCTTGAAAATAAGAATAAAGAAGCTTTTAATCCCTTCACCTAATTTCTGCTGGTAAGTGATGTGGAGGTTCTGTAGTAATGTGAGTTTGATATCCCTGCCTTGACTGACAACCCAGACAGGAATGTGGAGGGTGTCCCTGAAACTTTGATGAAGACAGGAGGTTCAAAAGAAGTCAGCTTATGAAAAGGTCTAGTTTGTTTCCCCGAATTCCTGTTTATTCCAGAAATATCTCAGAGAGTGCAAAAAACAAGACAGTAAAAATGCAATACGAGTGGGTGTGGACAGCCGAGGGTGGCTTGAATTGCAAAATCAGTTTGGGAAAATTGCTTTACAAATATGGTGAACATTTGATCTGCCTGAATGAAGAAAATGACATGTGGATTAAATGAATACTGCATAGATCTGACAAGGAACTGATGCCTTACAACATTGGATAGTGTTTCTGAGTAGGAGTTGTCACTTGTGTAGTTCTGTCTTATGCTTATGTTTGTTAAGAAATTTCCCCAGAACCTGCAACACATTTTGTTCCTCAGAGATGAGAAAAAATAGTCCAGCTCTCCACCAGTCCATGTCCTACAGAACATACCCACTTATGCTTGCAGACTTGTAGGTGGGCTGGTGCCCATTTCCAGCAGTCACTGGGCAAGAATATGCCAGAAAATCCCAGGGAAACACAAAGAAGCATAGGACAAACAAGCATGCGTACAAGCACTGTCACTCTTGTGTTTTTTGACTGTAGGAGGAAGATGCGGGACCCAGAGAGAACCCATGCATTCTAACTTCATGACCAAAGACTAGGCTAGTATTTTACCCAAAGAAAGAAAGCAACAAAAGAAAATATTAATTTATTTGGCAAGTGTTTTTACACCCCCTGTAATGCTCTACTGACTCTGCATGCCTAGCTAGACTAATAACATTATTTTGAAGTTGCTCAGTAAACTATGAAAAGCACAAAGCAGCAAGAGCATACATGATGAAACATAGATGACTATATTTAATGTGGTGTGGTGATGCATTTCTTAGCATAAGTACTTCTTGATAAAAACACTGTGCTTCTTTCTATAAATAAAATATATAACATTACACTTTTAGCACAAATGATCTCTCACTCTTTTTTTTCCTTCATTGTGTTGTTGTTGGGATGAGGGAGAGGCAGGAAGAGGGAGAGAGGACATTCTTACTTAATTGGGATCTTGAGCGCATTTGTTTTCAATAAAGATGTGTGCTTTGTTTGCATTCTCTTGCTCACTTTTTTCAGCTTTCAACCTCTCTGTTTCTTCTTCTCTTCACGCCTGGTTTGAGATGACTGACAGCAGACTGTTCATCATCCACCAACACTCTGAATGAGCTCACTGGCAAACACCGGTGCTCAGAATTTAATTCAAGAATTCATCAAAATGCGGATTTTGAATAGTGTTGATGCAGCAGCAGGAGGATGCGAGTACAATTTGAAAATGATTCCTGTGAAGCACGTTTTTATGTATTGCTCCATTAAGCATGACGATGAACAAGATAAAAAAGAAAGTCAGAATCGGTTTTTGAAGTTGCCACATTTCTGCTTTGAACTATAATCCACCTGCAAATCATAAATAGACGAATGAACTCAGCAAGGGTTTTTTTTTTCCCGCTTCTCCTTGTGGCAGCTGGCCAGTGGACCAGCCTTGTAGGGTGTGAAGGGCCCCGCCAGAGGTCAAAGAGGGTGATAGGCAGATGAAGTCATTCCTGGATCAATGCCCGAGCGACTAATACTCGTGCTTTCTAATGAAGCACGTCATCTCCTTCCTCCATGCGGCCATGGAGGAGCACTGGATACCAATCAACAGTCATATACAAGGAAACTTTTAAAACCTTTGGAGCCACATGGTACATATTCAGAAATCTGGTTGCAGTTGCAAATACATCGGGTTTTCCAACTAATCTTAGCAGAAAAGTACAAAAATTTGTGTTTGGGCTGTCGTTTTTCTTGAGCTAACACTGCTTCTTGGCAACAAGTCTAATGCAGTTGGAAATCCAATTTATTTGCCACTGAACGGTGCTACATTTGTAAGGAAAACTCATTTGTGGGTAGAGCAGCAGTGCTGAGTATGTGGGTTGTGCCCATAAAAAACTTGCTAAATCCTCTCTGCCGGTGCCAAACACTTTTGGTTGGAGGCAGTGTGGGGTGGTATCTCCCTCAGAGGAAAAGTGAGGCTTGTCCTCATTTAAGGGATTAAAACTCTATCCTCCATGCTATCAGTGCTCACAAAGCAAGGTTTATCACTGACAACCAGTGCCGGCGCAACGCCCACAAGGATAAAGCTAAGGGAACAAGGAGTCTGAGGAGGGCACCAAAAAAAAACCAGGCTGGTGAAAAACCATAGTTATAATAATCATAACAACATACTTAAAATAAAACTGTGTAAAGCAAAACTGTGTAAAGCATGCCATGACACATGAGCAGTGCAAAACTAATGCACCCAAGAAAAAGATGAATTGAGGGCACCCGATTGGCTAGCTCTGGCCCTGGGGACGACATCTAAAATTGGGGAGTGGACAGTTCAGGAGGACTGCCTGCCTCAACCCCAATATCGATGTGTCAGCACACATTAAAGAATGATGATCACATCATATACTGATGCCAGAACAGATCACTGGACTAAAGTCATGGATTGCTCACTGCCAAGTCTTGGAACATTGGCTGAAACTTTGCTATTGCAGGCTGATAAATAGAAAATAATAGAATATTTTACGAGTAGATAATCCAGCACCACTAATGTGCTTGGTAGTTTGTTTCCTCCAAAATATTATTGAAATAAATCTATCTGTTCAGGTGAATTATTATTAGATAAATATTATTTAGTTTACACTTCTTTTGTTTAGAGTTTTTTTTTTTTTAGAAAAGTCACTGTCTGCTTGTGTTTTCTAGGGTACTGAAGGAGGGGCCAACCCAAGCACAGTTCATTCAGTGTGACAATACAGCTAATGTGTAATATTGGTTACTGACTTTTTGTGCTCTATGTTCAGCCAGATATCAATTAGCACGAGATAATAAGGACCCTTATTTCCTAAGGTTGGATAAGATTTTAAGAGGATGAGGTTTTAAGAAATCTAATTATTAATCAATTAGTTTTTTTTTCCTGGCTCAAGTAATTTATATTAGCTCATAACTGTTAATGAAAAAAATAAAAACAACACAAAAAATCCTTATGTTTGGTCAAGAGTGTGTTGGCATCATATGTGCACACGTGTTTCATTAGTTCACACAGATGCTCGCAATATAATCTTCCAGAGCAATTTTACAGGCATATCTTTACTGCCTTTACACTACAGAGCTCAAAGAAGAGAACCATTTTCCACAATGACCCACGGCACTTTTATTGAGCCCTACGGCGTTGTACTGTCAAGAAAACAACATGTATACGTCTGGTCCACAGATATGGTCCAGGAGTTATGACTCTTGTTTCCAGTAATGTCTTACCCCACAAAGTCAAACTTCAGTTCGTTGTCATTAGGGGGCATTGCAGCATAGCTTAGTTTTTGTTGTAAAGCATTGTCTCACTCATGAGCGGGGCCGTTAAAATGTTTTTGTACAGTAAACATTTTTATAAATTTATGAAGAACTGCAAGCTCAGTTTATGTCAATATTCTCACCAACCTGGTGACACAGCAATCATATAAATAAGAATACTTTGATAGCTGCAATAAAAAACTGCATTTTTATCTGTTTTATTAAAAATAGTATTTTTCGAGCACTGCATTAAAGCTCGAAATCTTTAATGTGGGTGAATCTTATGTTTAGTGTTTGCAGGATAAGCTTAATTTTCAGACCCACATAAAAACCCCAGGTGAGATTAGAAGTGAGTGGTTGAGGGAAGTAATTTCTCGTAGCAGTTGTTTTTTCCCCCCCAGACTTCATGCCTGGAGAGCAAAGTAGAGCAGGCAAGCAGATTTTCAGCTGAAGATAGGTGCTGCAAGGTAAAATATAAGTTTACTTAAAGGAGGAAGTGACTCTAGGTATCTGAAGTCTTAGGAGACAGGTACATTAATGGAGGGAAACCTAAGCAGAAAGGACATGTAAGAGAAGTTTTGCATAAATAAAAAAATGACTCACCCACTTTGATCAAGCATAAAAAAATTACTTAATGGTCCCTTATTTTCACAGCTGCTTAATCAGAAGGAAATTTCTAGAATTTTTGGGGGAGAAATGTATACATTTCTGGATTTAAGTGCAACACACACCTGTAGTTTCAGCATCATCTCAAAAAAACATGTCCCTATTTTTTTTTCTATGAAACCACTCACACCGGCAGCAGGTCAACACTGTAAGGCTTGGTGGTCCTGTTCAAATCGACTCTGTTTATGCAAATGCCACTGGATTCCAGTTCCTGCAGCTGTTCTTCTGTGCTACTCTGGTAGTTCTTCTATTGTCCTATTGTAGCAGCAAATTCTGGTGAGGAAAAAAAAAATAAAAATGGGAAAGATTAATTCAAACATCAATGGTGATACCACAACGATACAGATGTCACTCTAAAGTTGATGAAAAGACAAGAAAAAGTGAGTACATAGCACACAGTCTATTGGTTTCGAGATTGTAATTGTTAAAAGGGCTTAAGAGTTCTTTATATAGGTCAGCTTCACTACAGTTTAGATCTGCCCAACCATATAGGATTCTACATGCACAGTTGCTCCATGGGCTCCACACATTCAGCATATATCCTGAATGTACAATAAAATGTTTCTATTCCCGATTGGGAGCTCTGAAAATTTGACTTGAAATGAGCAATACAAAAACCCATATATATCTATCTATCTATCTATCTATCTATCTATCTATCTATCTATCTATCTATCTATCTATCTATATATATATATATACATATATATATATATATATAAATATCTATCTATCTATATCTATACATATATATATATATATATCATATCTGATATATACAATATTTTTATAACAACTGAAGGTAACATGGCTACCTGATTGTGCTATAAAGTGGCACTATATGGCTGTAAAATAAATAACGCTGGCCCTTTAAGGCTTATTAGGCTTGAAATAGACCATCCAACAGAAATCCTGCATCTGTAAATTTATTCTAACTGTTAGTCGTTTATGCATATTTTTCAAATAACAAACCAAACTAGAGGTTACCTACTGATTTCAGTCTTCATAATTGATATTTACCCATAACTAGGTGACTCAACCTGTGTGTTTGAGTTTCTAAGTTTCACTTTGCGTTAAAACAACTTTCAGTTTTATCATTAATGTCACAACAGTACAGTTGATTTTTAACCGCAAATAACGACTTTTCTGTCGCCTCAAACACAGCAAATATAGCAAACCTACTTTATAGTCCTCCCGTTTTCTATTTTTTTCCTTAAAAACAAACCTAAAGAAAGATGTTAAAATCTCTTCAAAACTCAGCTGTTTGTTTTGTAAATGTGAATTTTTTGCATGAAGGTTAGACGACTTGAAAACAGAATCTCTTTTGAGCCAACAACCCGGTGATTTCCCCCTATCAGAGTTGGAATCAGGCTGTGGTTATTTTTAATTAGCAACCCAAGGTGAAGCAGTTGAGAATTAATTACTCAATTACTGCCTTGGAGTTAATTTTTAACCAGCTGAAATGGAGTCTGCTCATTATTTGGTCGATTGGTTGATAATTAAGAGTTTAATCTAGATTCATTTTTAAGAAACTGTTTTAGGTACGGGAGTGCAGTGGTGTCCAAACATTTTTACCTTTAACATTAGAAAATATTAAAACATTTAAGTAAGAGAATGAAGCCATAAAATTATGAGAATAAAGTTGTAATATTATGAGATCAAAGTTGTACGAGAATAAAGTTGAAATAATACAGGAAAAAAGTTGCAGCATTGTGAAAGTCATACCTATTTTGACTTTCTTCTCATAATATTATGACTTTATTCTCGTATGAGTGTATTCTCATAGTCCCATGACATTATGTAGGGCGCCTTATTTTTATTATCTTTTCTATTATCATTTTCAGCAGTGACCTGTTGTTGGAAACTATTCTATGTTTATTAATATTTTAGGACAATTTTATTTGTCTGTGAAAATGTTCACGAACTGATATATTTTTTTAAAAGTTTCCATATTGATCATCCTCCAGTCCTTGCAGGCCAGATTTTCTCCCTTCCAGAATTCTGCTTGATGGGCTTGACAAAGTCCTTTAGAGGGCCACACTTTAGACACCCTGCTGTTGTGTTTGTGTGAAAACTACTATGATGAAAGGTTTTGGACATTTAACTCATCACACATGTGTGTGCGTGTAGTTCTGAGGACTTGTAGTCAGACCTTTTAATAATAGATTATAGTGTGGTTTCCCACTGGCAACAATTGCTGTCGAGTATGTATGTGTGTGTGTGAGTGTTTGTTTTTCCATCTAGGGACATTTTTCCAAAACTGGAAAAGAAACTTGGATTATTTGTAAAAAAAAAAAAAAAGAAGAAGAAATTTCCCACTTTCTCTCCATAAGGGTATTTCCCTCCCCCACTCCATCCAATTATAAACCTCCTCCAATTAATTTAGAGCTCACAGAATATTGGAGAGGAATTCAAACTGTTTTCTGTCTCCATTATTCTAAGACTTAGAAAACAGCTCTTAAATAAGCTGTCAGGTTTCCCTTAGCCACAAAGGAAAAATGCTATATTTATGTTAAAGAGTAACAAAAAACCCCCCAAAAGTTTCTCTTTTGTTTCAATTAAAACTGACTCATTACTTCTTCATAATTTTTTTCCCTTTTAAAGCCCCCAAATTTGATGCTTGATAGCTTCCAAAATGCCACTTTAATTATCACCCAGTGAGCCCCCCCCTCCCCTCCCCCTCCGCCTCCCCTTCTCTCCTCCTTCCTCCTTTTCCCTCTTTTCTCTTTCTTCTGCCCACCGTCCTTTTTCCTTGGCTGTCTTGGCACAAGCCGCACGGAAATAGACCTAATTAACCCTCTACCCCTCAGGGAAATCTGCTATGCAAATTAACGTTTTCAAAATATAGTAATTTGAGGACTGGGGATGCCAATTTTTCATGCACGGGCTCGGAAGAATTTGCATGCGCATTAAGTCACCCAATCAATACCTAGCAACCTTATAATATCTTGATCATCAGAAGTGTGTGCACGCGCGTCTCCGAGAGGAAGCGGTAAAAAAAGAAAAGAAGAAGAAGAAAAAAAGCCAGTGCTGGGAGCTGATGGGCTTGTAGCGCATGTAAGAGGAAGAATGGATCGGTCCATTTGGCCACTGGCTACTGGAGCCCGACAAAACCATCTGCTGGGAATGAAGGCATGGCGGAGGAAGGAGGGGGATCCGGGAAACACCGGCAGCACCGCGGAGCAGCTCAGAGCTCAGAGCCGCTCTGTGAACGAGGACGGATGTTTTAATTAAGAAGCCGGTTCATTTAAATTTTGCATCTAATTTAAAATCACTTTGATGAATGGCTCAGTCGGATCGGTCTGCGGATTCTGACATTAAATAACTGGGACCGTTTGATGCTTCACGCCAGGTTTTTCTAACTCCATGTATCGATACGATCGCCAAAATCACGATACAACAATCATAAAGAACATCTCGTTCCCAACTTTAGGTCCTTTATTTACATGATCTAGATTGTTCTTTTTGTTAAATGTCAGAATAACGAGAGAAAGAATGTAACTTCTTTTTTTAATGGATAGGTTTATAACCAGATTGCTGTGTTTTTGAACAACTTCAGATGGCCTTTTTATCAGATGGCACCTTTACTCTCTGCTGCTCTACAGTTTCTTCCCGAAAGCAAAGCCTGTCCTGATTTTTAAGGTTAGTTACCATGGCCACTGATGATGGTTGACCATCAGCTTTCCTGTAATGGTAAGCTGCTTTTATGCCATAAACACATTTAGCAGCACATACATAAGGTTGATTAACAGCGCTAAGACCCTCCTCCTATCTCTGATTGGTTGTTTCTGACAGGGTCTGTCTGACCTGTAATTTATCTTTTACAGGATATGGAAACTTCTGGTGTTAGCTTTATGTTACACTTAATGACAGAAAAGTTTTGAAAAGATCTATGTTGGTTTCAGCACAGTATTTAAATCTAGTGTTGACGTATTGTTTTCTTTTCAGATTAGCATTTAGCCTTTAGCCTTAAGATACTAGAATGAGGATCACTGAGACTGAATCAGTGTTTCTCTATTTGCCAACACTCCTTGCATCTCAACCACTTCAAGCATTACTGATTTACAAAGGGTTTTGATTTTCAAATCTCAATTAATAGCATTCATTTCAACATTTTGCTTCAAAATTGTTTTGTTTTTTTCCTATCTTGCCAAAACTATTTTGACAACTCAAGAAGAAGAATCTGTGGACCCAAGGAGTGGAGCTTGGAGATGAGATAGGAAATCATGTTGACCTGTGAATTTCGTCATCCAATTTATTACAGTGATATCCTAAAAAATTAGATGTCGTATAAAAACAAATAGCCTCTGACTCACATATTCTCTGGATGGTCAAAGCCTCTCTTCTTCTCCAGTTCGTTTTCGGATCCCTCGTCCTATTTTCCAGCCTTTCTGCCTCTTTAGACGTGCCAGCCTGAAGCAGGTGGCGCCGACCCAACATGTCAGAACAGTTCAGACAATTATTGCTCAAATTTACAAATGAGAGCAAATCATTTCCCTTAAACTGTGCTTTCTGCCGAGCGCAGCCTGATGAGGCCCTGCGGAATATCCCATCCCAGCATATGTTTAATTGTTTACCCCTGCTTGTTTACATAAATAGAAAAAAAAATGCTGCTCTGCTTTGGGGGAACTGGGGGGACAGAGGAGAGGTGGGGGAGATAGAGGAGGGTTTTAGAGTTAGAACACTACATGACAGAGCTGGAGAATTAATAACAATTTGTGGCAAATAATTACTTATCAATTAAAGCTGTTATCCTGCCTAATTAGGCAACGTTCATTAAATTCAGCCAATTTAAACCTTAATCAAAGTTAGCAGGGCCTGACAGCGGGAGGCAGTGTCAGGGGAGGAGCGCCACCAAGTGGAGGAGAGTGGAAGAATTGATTAAAAACCACAGGGTCACCTTTCCGTCTAAGTTTATTATTATTAACATTATTAGAACCATTTTTTAAAAAAAAAAAGTAAACTGTAATAATAAATTTTTATTTCAACTGATCTAACAAATTGAAAGTGTAAGAACTAACATTTCTGAAAGTGAACAGGCTTCAGATTGACTTGTTGATTATTGCTCGAGAAATTGAATTTGAAAGTCACCAGTGATTATAAAAAAAGCAATTACAAGCACCAAGAAAAGTAAAGCTGCCTTTTTAAAAACAGCATTTATAATAAATAAATAAATAAAACATTCAGCGTCCAAGCAGTCAGTATAAAAAAACATTGAGAAGAACAGAGGGTGTTTCTCCTAATCCTGATCTGTTTCAATTTAAAGTAAGAAAAAAATAATTTAAAAGTTCAGATACAACCTGATATTTCATTTGGTGCGATTTTCAATTGAATATTTTTATGTGAAGCCAATGCACAATATAATTGTGATGTGGAAAGAAAGTTGGAAGGTTTATTATTATTATTATTATTATTATTATTATTATTATTATTATTATTATTATTATTATTTGTTACAGAACCTTTAACTTTGAAATTGACATTTTTGCTGATATTTCTTTGTAAAACAGCTCAAACTCATTCAGACTGAACAGAGGGCATCCATGAAGATCACATTCCAAATCTCTTCTACAATTTAGTTAAATAGAACAGTCTGGTCTGCTTAAACACTTACATTTTAACCCAAACCATGACTCTAGAAGTGTAGCTTTTGTTTGGAAATAAGAAACCTATTTTTATTTAATGGTTTCAGCCTGGATGAATTAAAAGAATTTTATTTAGCATTTAACTTTGCTTTGTAAAAGTGCAAAGAAAAAACAGTTTGATTGTTGTGTTGTCATAGCTACACTGCCTTTGTGTTTGAGCTCAGTTTGTTCACATCTCAGTAAATAACCAATTATCAGTGACTGATTTGAAGCTTAACCCATTAAACTCCACCGCCTATCCTCCAAATCTGTGTTGAAACGCTGTCAATGTCATTGATGGTGATGCAGTGAGAGGAGGTGGGCGGGGCCAGGGGGGTTAAATCATATTCTGCCCAAGGCCCCCAACAAATCTTGTGCCGGCCCTGCTAAAAAGTGACATGTTTGGTTTTATCTGACCAGAGAACCTGGAGTCTGAACTTATAAGGTGACAAAATGTGAAAAAGTTTAAGGGTGTGAGAAGCTCTGTAAAAAACCAGATTACGTGAGTAGTATCTCAAAGTACCAACCTACATCTGCAGTAGTTTTAAAACAAATTCCTTGTCGGTTCAAAGCCTCAATTTTATGTAAAGTCATAAATAAGCAAGTTAAGTTGAAACATTTTAGTCCAAAGTATATGTTGCACGAGTGAAAATAAGCAGAAGTAAAACATTGGAAGCAAAATTCTGAAAGCTAAAACATTCCAAACCCTGATGATTAGAGTCATTTTCTCTCTCTAAAAGCATCACTTTCAGCAACTCAACATCTCCTCCCAGCCTGGTTCGCCCTCTGGCCTGCCGTGTCTTCGTTTTAAAGCTCTCACTTCCACAAACGCTGCGGCTGCTTGACAACAAAGCATGTGCTCGGCAGGGCGAGAGGCGCTGAGGATGGAGTTAATTAATATTGGCTCTAGTTTGGTCTAGTTAATGAATGAGTAAATTATGCACCTCTGGGACGCTGCCTCCCTGATCGGCATAAATTACCCCCTCTCCACACCCCCCAAACGCCACTCTTCCAACATTGTCCTCCAATTTTCCTGCTCTGATCCTGCGCTGATGGGGTCCCTGTCACCAACCAGACCACCACCCCACACACACACACACACACACACACACACAGGAACCCATGATACCCCTGCCGTCTCCATCTGTCTGCCTTTGTCCTGCCCTGGTGTGTTTAGTTCATTGTGCCGTGCAAATTTATTGACGCCTTCTCCTTCGTTTTTAATTCAACACTTCTGCTCAGCCTCGCATCTTCAAGCTTAGGGAGGCAAATAGCTTCCATCCCATTAACTCGTTTGAGAGGGAAGGCCAGTCAAACAGTCTGACCCACACACACACACACACACACACACACACACACACACACACACACACACACACACACACACACACACACACA
>CAEGAF010142006.1:0-14930 GCA_903067075.1 Micropoecilia bifurca | reverse complement strand
TCTGAGGGATCTCTGAGCCAAGCCATGCACTCAGAGCCTCCAAGATTTTAATCCAAAATGGTGAAACCAGAGAGCAGCCCCAAAAACAATGCAAATATGTGCACACCTCTTTCTTACATTTCCAGCACAGATAGTTTGACATTATTTTCATTCTATGTAACCTAGTAGGCTGGTATGATATCCATGTAGCACCTTATACTGTATAAATTTACTTCTGGCCTCTTCCACATATTTACCACTCTCTGACCTGACGGTACACTCAACCATTTTAAGTCTTTTCTCAAATCTTTCTGCCATAGAAGTTTAATATTTGATGATTCACTACTTGGATTATAATTTATCATCTCATAAAATTGAGAGGCTGTGTGTCGTTCACGCGGCATCTTAATATAATTCATTATTTTCTACGGTCTTTTTAAATTTTGAGGTAACACAATGTCCCATCTGAAGATATTTCCAAAAATTTGCTCTACCTTCCAATTAAAATGTGTGAGTAAGTTCATTGAAGGACATGAATTTCCCGTCTTTGTACAAATCACCACTGCCTCCAAAACACAGGAGTTTTACCAATACATATAGCAGGATTATTCTAGAGAGACGCATATTTCTCTACCTGATGTGGAAGCTTTAACAGTTTGTTTACCTTTGACCAAACTTTACAAGAATGAACATAAACTGAGGTTGTTGTGTCAATCTTTTGAGATAATTTGTGTTTAGGGTCAAACGGCAAACAAATATCCCTTTCAATATGTAACCATTCCTGCCCGTACTTACCCTCCCAGGGTTTTATTTTGCCATCTCAAATGACAAGCAATAGAGCTTAGGATCCGGAGGTCCTAGGCCGCCCTTTTCCTTAGGAGCATACAATTTTTCTAGTTTTATTCTCGCTCTTTTACCTTCCCACAAGAAATGTTGTGATTAAATTTTCATACCTTTTAAAGATATTGAGTGTAATTGTAATAGGAAGCATCATAAGCAAATAATTAAACTGAGGGGCGGTGATCATTTTTATAACATTAATCTTACCCCATAGTGTTGGTTTAATCTTCTCCCACTTTTCGAGGTTTGTTTTAATTTTTGAAAGAACCGGATTAAAATGTAGTGAATGTAACATCTCCAGATCCCTACCAAGTCTAATCCCAAGATACTTCATGCCTTCAGGTACCCATTTGAATTTAAAATCTTTGACCATGTGTGAATTACATAAAAAGGACAATAGCATGGCTTCAGATTTAGCCCAATTTATTGAGTACCCTGAAACCGTCAAATACATCTGTAGAGTGTCCATTAGATGCAGCAAAGATGTACGCGGATGCGTTATAAGTGATAAAATATCGTCTGCATATAAAAGCAGTTTGTGTTCTTGTCCCCATAATATCCCTTTGATGTCCTTATTTATCCTAATGCTCACTGCTAAAGTTTCAATAAACATGATGAATAACAATGAACTAAAAGAACAACCCTCACGGGTCCCACGTGATAAATTAACAAAGGATGAGACGGTTATATTAGTTATGACAGCAGCCTTTGGTTCCTTTGACTGACTCAGCCACATCAGGTGTAACAATTTTCTAATGTTATCAGAGGAGGAGCGGGTTTTCATAAAGCCTGTCTGATTCTGATGAATAATACTAGAAGGACTTGTTGCAAGCGCACAGCCAGCATCTTGGTTAATATTTTATATAACTATTTTACAGTCCAGATGTAATAAACCAACTGGCCTATAATTTGCCGGGTCTGTGCTATCCCTATCTCTTTTTGGAATCAAGGATATCAGAGCTTCATTAAAAGTAGGAGGCAGCTGCCCTCTCTCAAAAATCTCTTGATGCACCTTTTGTAACACTGGAGAAAGAATATCTAAATACTCCTTGTAGTATTCTGATGGAATACCATCACAACTGGGGGATTTCCCCACCTTCATCCCTGAGATTGCCTTCCTAATCTCTTCTGTAATTGATGCTTCCAACCGCTCTACATGCTCCTGAAATAGCCTTGGTAGATTGAGTTTAGAGAGAAAAGCATCGCTTTTTCTTTGGTTTGTCTCGTTAAACACTGAAGATGAATATAATGTTTCGTAATATTGTTGGAAGACATTGTTTATGTCTTTTGCTGAGGTTACTAAAGTATCTCCTTGTTTAATGGCAGGGATTGTGTTAAAAAAAAAATCCTCTTTTTTAACTTGTCCTGCTAATAATTTGCCTGTTTTCTCCCCTACCTCATAGAATGAAGTTTTTAACCTAAACGGAGAATATTCCACTTTTTTGTTAATTTCATTTAACTGAAACTTAAGCCCACAAATATCTCAATAAAGTAAATCATCATAACACCTAGCCAAATTGTTTTCTTTAAGTTTGATTTCTCTTTCCAATTTACGAATTTTACATAGACTTTCTTTTTTCTTCCATGAAGCGTTTGCTATACGTTTACCTCTCACAAACTAGAGGCCTCCCATGCAGATTGAACATGCTCTGTACTGCCAATATTTGTTTCAAAAAAAGTGTCTCAGGTCCTGTCCCAACTGTTCTGTAAAGAGTTTGTCCTGTAAGATCGAGACATTCATTCTCCATCTCGAACCTCTTATATTCCCCAGTCCTGATCTTATGCATAATTCTGTAGCTGCATGGTCAGTGAGTGCAATACTTTTAATATCACATCTCCGCATATTATTTGCTATGAGTTTTGAAATCAAAAACAGGATCGATATCCAAGAATAGAATTTATGACAATGAGAATAAAATATGTACTTTCTTTTAGACGGATTAATTAACCTCCAAACATCTACTAGACCAACATCTTCCTTTAGCATATGAACTGCATCTCTCCCTTTTGAGCTAAGTGAACTTTTTGATGTGCTTTTATCAAGAATAGGATCCATAACTTCATTAAAATCCCCTGCTAATATTGTTTGTCCTTCCATATCCCCCAATATACTATTTATATTGTGGAAAAAGTTATGGTCCTCCTTATTGGGTGCATATATGTTGCAGAGTATAACCTTTACCCCTTACATCATTACTTCAACGCAAACTATTCTTCCCTCTGTATCTTTAGCTGGTTTTATCAATGAAAACTGCATATTTCTCTTAATAAGAATAATTACACCATTGCGAGCACTTGAGTGAGACCTATGAAAAATATGTCCAACCCAACCTGTCTTAAACTTGGACTCTTCCCCCTCATTTAGGTGAGTTTCTTGAAGAAATATTATTTCGGCTTGATTTGTCTTTAAATAAGTCAATATTTAGCGCCTTTTGGCTGGATTTCCGCATCCATTAATATTCCAAGATGTGAATTTTATATACTTCCCAGTCATTACAGTTTATAGATTGATACACGTTTTAAGCCTGTAACAAAACACTTTGAACAGATAGATCTATACCCCTGCCCCCTGGTCCCCAACTTACTCTGAGTGCACCCAGCCGAAATGAAAACAATTTACATGGGCAATAAACATTACCGTCATGTAAATGGATAGAAACATTTAAAAAAGGAAGAAAAACAAAAAAAAACCCAGCAACTTAAAACCTGCTGCTGTCTACAGCAGCTGAAGAGAAAAAGAAAGAATAACTAAGAGAATAAACCTTATCAGGTCCATGGACTCTGCTTCGCTCCGTTTATGATGACAGGTGGTGAGGTCCGCCTCCCGACAGTCAAACACAACATCCTCTATGGGGCCCGTAGGAATTACATCAGTAAGTTGAATTTGGGGTGTCCTCCCCTTGCTCGTTCTCCTTAAAATTGTTAAAAAGGAGAGCCGTTAGCCAGCTGCCATCTTGTTCGCCTGCCCACTTGACTCCCTTTGAAGATGTTTTTGATGCAAACAGTATTTTCAGAAAAACCCTAAGATAGCAGAGCTATAAAATGGCTGAGCCTGAAAAATACATAATATCTCACCTTTAAGGGAGGAAAAATTGGACAAAATGCAAACTTTATGAATCACCAAATAATTTAGATTCAGCACTCAAATCTTCTTCAGTACAGGCCTTTCGTAAAATAATTGTTAGCCATCAGAATCATTTAATGTGGGTGTCCCTAAAACACATGTGGTCACAATAGTATAAAATCCAGCACTGAGACATGGATGCTCCTGCTACAAAATTTGTGAAACAAGGGGTCGCTTTCAAGAGATCAGAAAACTCCAGCATGATACTAGATGCTTCCTGTGCAGCAAGTCTAATACTGACATTCTTCCACTATCGCATATTTAGCAGTCGACTGTTTGTGGTAAACGGAGTGAGGTGATGCTGAGGTCTAGGGTAGTTGGAGGTTGCCAACTTTCTGCAGTCAGCAACGCACCTCCCATCTTCATGTGGCCTTACGTTTAACTTAAGAACGGAGCCTGGAAAGCTTGATTCAAACCCCACTTCACCAAATTCAATGAAAGGTGTCAGATGTAGTGGTGTTAAAGCAGGTTGTCACTTCAGTTCTCTGTAGTGATAAATCATGGCACTCCAATAGACAAGCCTGGGTTTGGCAGTTGCTAGGAGAGCAGCACTAGTCTGACTACATTATGTTAAGTGTGAAGTTTAATGCTGTGGAGACTGACGCGGGGCTGTTTTTCAGGAGTTTGGCTTCACTCCTTGGTTTTAGTAAAAGGATCTGGCAATTCCTCAACATACCAAGACATTTTGAACCTTTGAATGCTCCCAACTTTGTGGGAACAGTTAGATGATGGCTTCCTCTTGTTCCAGCATCAATGTGCACCAACGCACACGGGAAGCAGTTTGGTGTGGAGCTGCTTCCTAGATTTGAAAAGACCTTTGGGATGAAGTAGAGCAACGGCTGTTAGGTAGATCTTCTTGATCAACATTAGTGTCTGACCTTCCTAATGATATTCTAGAATAATGGTAAAAAAAAAAAAAATTCCCATTAAAGAAGAAAATTAATCACTTCCATTAACTGTCATGGAATAATTCTGTTTTTTGTCAGTCGCTGATATTCATCAGGGTTGGTGTTACTCCCACAAGCTGTGTCTTTCCACTACCGACACAAATGACCTATCAGCTTCCTCGCGATAGACTTATGATTTCATCACAGTTGGACATGGGGGAAACAGATGTGAATCATATGTGGGTGGGGTTGAAGGAAAGATGAACCAGCTGCTTACTGGACGGTCTCCATCTATTGAAAAATGTAGGACCAGAAATACAAGAGATGCTCATGTATCTGTCAAGTTATAGATATTAGAGTCGATATCCTGTTCATCTTGGAAATCAAATGTAAAATTAAATTTCTAATCAAATTCTTTTTTTATGTTTATTTTGACACCAGCACGATTACCAATCAGTGCGGGAAAAAAAATGCAAGCGTTTCTAAAAAATCGTGGACAACCTTGAGACTGATACAGCGTACTAGTTCAAGGGGAACCTTATGGTGCACCAACCAGGTGTTGTAAATTACAACCAGCTCCATCCAAAAGCTGTTGGAGGAAATATCTTGACACCAAGAGCACCTCAGCAAAATGAGCCTAAGGCTGCCACAAGTGCTTGTGTTTCCAATAGATTTCACAAAGGTTATAACTTTATTTAAAATATTTTTTTCTCTGACAACTGTTGACAGCATGTTGGCATGGAAAACATTTCCATCCCTGCAGAACATCTGTAGGCTTAGCCAATATTTAAGGGCATAAAATGTTTGGATTTTGCTCTCTTTATCTTACCTTTGAAACTTTCTAAAATATGTTGTCACTTTACAACCACACACTTCAGTGTAAGAGAGAATACATAGGTGGTATGAGTGTCTCTCAATCAGTGGGTTGCTGGTTCGATACCGTCCTCTCCATCATGTCTTTGAGCAAGATGTATGGGTTTCAAAGTAATACAAATCCATGCAACACCATTCATATTTTTAAAAATGTTATCATTCTCACAACACTTCTGAAGTATTTGATACTTTGTGTTGATCTGTCAAAGGGCAAAAAATATTACTACTACTGCTACTAATAATAATAAGAATTATTGGTGCATATAGTTTTTCAAGTCACTGCATACAAAGGGAACTTGAGTAAGTTAGCAACCCTCAACAGAAATCTGTTGTTTTATTGTCGATGCAATAAAACATTGAAAAATATTCTCACTCGCAACCTGGAAAGTGATCACATAAACTGATTTTGCAACACTGTTTCAAACAAAAGGAGAGAGAGAAAAAAAAGAAAAAAAGTCCTCGGCTCTCATTTGAGTTTGAACTTTTTTAGCATCTCCATCTGAAGCAGCACTTGGGAATTTCACCGGATCAGCTGTCCCAGGGCTCAGTCCAGTCATGCGCTCACTTAGGCAGCATTCCTCATTTTAAGATGGGAACAGAAGAGAAAATACAGCACAACAAAGACAAATTATTTTGTAACAATCTCATAATTTATTTAAATATATCTCATTTTTAAATATATATATATATATATATAGATATACACTTTTACATATATAACACTTTTTTTTGCTAAAGACCAGTCACGTTCTTTAATGTTGGATTCTTTCTATGGTTGTGTTTGCCGTATATACGTTACACTCCTGGTTGGACAGATCATGACCTATGATTTATGTACCATTAAGCCATTTGATGAGTAAAATACATACACACTGTCTTTACCTCACAGTACCCATGGTTAGTCTATCACAGGTTGCCTGTGGCTTAAAGCCATCACTCGTGTTTTTTTTTTTATTTTGCAGAAAAAAAATGTTCTTGCAATAATTTAACGACAGTTCACAAGTGGGTGACTAATGCCGTCACCAGCTGGGGGGCAGCGAGAACTTCTGTTTTTAGATCGTGATAGTGCAGTAGAAGAAGAGCCAATGTCAGCCTGAAACACTCAACAAGGGCAAAAATGTCTCAAAAGGAACGTGATTCTTGTTTCTTATTTGTTGAAGCAACATCCTTTTGAATTCCAGTGCAGTGAGGAAGAAAAGCCCCCACTTTGCTTATCTTTGCCAGCTCCTCTTCTCTTCACTCTTCACCTGCTCTGTGTTTTTCCTCGCCTCGATGCTGCCGTGTAATGACAGCTAACCCTTGAGGACCAGTCAAAGTGGAGATTGGCAGCAATTTTCACCTCAGCAGAAGGGACGCGAGTGAAGCCAAAACGCTGTGCCTAAAGTCAGACAGGCCGGTCAGATTTAGGCTTTCCTCTCACTGTCCAAAGGCACTTTTTCACCAATGTATTTCTTTTTTTTTGTATCTTTTCTTCTGAAGCACACATGTTTGACTTCAACCTGCAAAACAGAAAAGGCAAAAGAAAGCATGGCCTTCAGTCAAGTATGAAACAATCACAAATGATAAATGAGGAAACTTGATTTGTAACAGGGCTGAAGCTCTCACTGTGCAACTACAAGGGCCTGTGTGTGTTGATACAGCCAGCATGTAAAAACCAAGAGCAAATGTCTGAGTGTTTCTTGAGCAACTGATCTACACTCTGAACTCAGTTCCAATTCATGCTGAATTTTATGAGTTGCGCCCGATTACGATCATTTTCAGTTTACAAGTGTTTGGCAGAGTGGTGGGAAGCACCTCACTTATGAGAAAAAGCCTCAGTTTTAAGAAGGCTCCACTGACCGGTAAAGGCCTGCATGCAAAAACCCTTTGATCCATTCGTCTTTGGCAAGTTCTTGAATCATTTTAGCACTACCTACTAAGATGATGTTGAGGAATTATATTGTTAGTGTATGAACACACTAACAATAGATCTGGAGAACTGTTGTGCTTCTTTTCCATAAATAGTCTGACCAGATGTGAACTTAAACACTAGTGATCCAAAGTTTTGAGGAGCATTTTAAGGGAAAAAAAAAGATTACAGCACAACCTTTTTGACCTTTTTCTGTATTGTGCAAAATCACAGTTTTAAAAATGAACCATCTGAACAGACTGTTATTTAGCATAGCAAATTCCTATTCAAGTTATTTATTTATAAATTTAATAGCAGTAAACAAATTGTGGAGGCAAAGTCATTTTTCTGACCTATAGACATTTGTTCAGACAGTTTTCAGAGTAAATGTTTCAATGCAATTCAGAAATTGAGCAGGAAAGGCCATTTGTCAATTATTGACTGATTGCTCTGCAGTTGCACAGACAAAAGCATTTAACTACTGACAAAATTTTGATTGTAACATTATCTGCCAAGCTACAAACACCTTCCTCTCTGTGATATATTTTTTATTTTTATTTCTTTACGATTTCTTGTAACCGTAACTACAAAAGTTAAGTGTTTAGATTTTTTTTTTTTTACAGCTGGAGGCTCGATCGCCTCAAGCAGCAGTGACTTCATTAGCTTATACTATCGGCTCACTGTGTGTGTGTGAGTTGAAGCATTGTAGTACCTTCTGTGTGTGCACGCGCTACCCCTCTGTGCACTGCGGGCTGCCCGCGAGCCGTGTGAGAAGTCGCGCACATCTTTTGAAGTCTGAGAAAGAGAAAACACAAAGAGAAAGACTGAATCGTTTTCTTTTCACGCAGTGTGTTGATATTGGACGGTGGTAGGTTTCCCTCCTGGTGCAGGAGGTCCAGGGCAATCGTGGCTTACATGCAGGTAATGTGCAGTCTCTGGTGTGGTGGTAAAGTCTGTACGCGTTCTTCCTGCACTTGGAGCTGAACACGAGGGGACCTGACAGAGAAGGAGAAACAGGGTCTTTGAACACATTTCTAATGTTTGCATCCATCTTCATCAACATCTGCTTTGTGGCTTTAGTCCAACTTTAGGAGTTATGCATTTTGTGTGGCATAAAGTAGTATAAGTTAGCATGCAAATTTGTGGATTTTTGGTGTGCAAGTACTAGAAATTATATAATTTAAAAACATCCTAAGCAGGATCAATTCTTCATTCTGTTTTTAATCAGACATTAAATTTAAGTTTAACCACAAAAACACCAAAACTCCAGCGACTATGTTTTCTATCAAATCATAACTAAAGGTGGAGCATTGTATGGCAAGCCATTAGGACCAAATATTAGCACTTTGTTTAAACTGGCTTGTAACAAAATTATGTAAAAATTGCAGTTTAATGAGCCAGATTGCTGTATTTTACACTGGTGAGATGAAGCTTACATGACTCCATCTGAGAAGCAATATGAAAAAAAAACGAAAAAATGCTTGATGAGTTGCTTATCAGAAAAAAACAACATAATTTTACCAAGTCATTCATAAAATGACTTGGTAATTTTATCAATGACTTGCAGCACAAATCTGCATGACATAAAGCTTTGTTTAATTTCATGCAGCTTAACAAATGACATAATGAGCGGCAATGGTATTTCTTTTACATCCACGCAGCAGAAAACAGTGTCGTAGAATCAATGAACACCGCTTTTTACACTTAGCAGCTCAACAATTAACACTTATTTACGAACTGCAGAAAAAAAGCCAAATAAAAACAATGTATTTATCTTCTTTACCTGCGAGTAGCAAAAAAGCTGTTTTATTCCTCCATTACTTACGTCTACCACAAAACAGGTTATTCAATATGATGCTGGTTGACATAAAATGCCTTTCTGTTGGGGTTTTCAATGAGGTTGGTGTCCTGCCTAAATTTACGTTTATGTTTTATTGTTTTGTTACCAAATATGTTATTTGACAATAGTAACTTGTCATTTAAATTGGAATACCTCCACAAAGTGCTGCTGATGAGGGGCAGCGGTAGTAAGCAAACCGGAAGTTTAAATTAATACGTTGGCTGAACTGAAACAGGAAGTGCAATAATAGGCACAAATAGCTTCCCATAGCCCACTTCAGTCCCTCGGTGGCAAAAATACCAGACTCAAACTGGAAACACGTCTTAGAAAAGAGCAACATTTTAACATTTTCTTACCTGTGAAATATTTAATTATTCTCTCTTTCATTTTGTAGTCTGTAGGGGTTAAAACTGCGGGAGGAGAGAAAACGAGAGAAAAAGTTACACAATAATTAAACGAAGGACATCTAGGCCAACACCAGCACAAACAAAAGCTCTACGCCGTGATTTATTCGAGGGTCCCGGTCCTGCCACTCACCCACAGCCTGGTTCCCTTTGTCCGTCTTGCCGCGGAAGTCCCTCTGCTCTACCGACGCGCTGCCCACCGCCCGCGGCGTCAGCGGGGCTTCCGTTCTCGCGGCGTGTCGCCCCCGGTTGTCCTCCACGTGCTTCATGATCTCCACCATCCGCCTGAAACTCCGCGGCGCGTCCCCGCGGGCCGCCGCGGTGGGCGCGCTCTCGCCGCAGTGCTCCGTCAGAGCGCACATCAGTAACAGCAGTCCCACAACTACGGGTTTGCGCGGTGCGCTCATAGCTCCAGTGTAGTGAAGAAAGCGGAAAGTGGGATGCATGGGAAAAAAAAGTAAACTCTCTTCTTTTTGAAGACCTGAGGGATGAGAGTGAGGACGGGTTTTAAATATTGGCACTCTTAAATGACCAGAATCATATTTTTTTTGAAGTAGAAGCCTAACGTATCCATGCAGCCTAACGTACGGTCAGGTCAAACATCTTCGTTATTGAACGCGAAAAACATCAAATAATCGTAACAGTTTTTTTTTTAAGTATGGTTTTAAATACAGTTTTAGTTGTGAAAAGTGTCATTACCTTTTCAAAGTTCTCCTACGTTCTGACTGCGCCCGGTGAATCCTGCCAAAACGATGCACATGTGCGTAAAAATTTTTTTTTTTATCTCTCTCTCTCTCTCTCTCTCTCTTTGGACTGGTGAGTTGCGGTCCTGATCCCAGTAAGTGTTCACTTTTCTTTAAAAAAAAAAAAAAAAAAAAAATGTCGGCTCCTGTTTGCGTAGAGTTAAAGCTACGGAAGTCATACGTGTGGTCGCTGAAGGTCGGTGATCATCCTCCAAGCGTCGGGCGTTCAAAAAGAACGCGCAAAAAAAAAGAAGAAAAAGAAGCTGATATTATCCCGTGTGGCGCTCCAAGTTCCAAGTTTGCCCCCTCTTGTGCGTCCAGTCGCTTTTTATTCTATCTCCCCGACAGGGGGGGCGGCGGGGGGGGGAGAGGACTGTCCCCTGTGGATTACTCCACAAATTTATGTGGTAATTATAGGAAACGGTACCTGAAGAGGAGAGTTAACACGAGTTGTCCGATCATCCCTTGAATGCCGTGTCAAGTTTACCGAGTCCCCCCCCCCCCCTCCTCCCCTCTCCTCCCCTCCCCTCCCCTCTCCTCCTTTCCGTTACTCCATTTATCTGCGCTATATACGCGGTTACAGGAAGCGTCTTGTCTTCCACTAATACTTCCACTGAAATTTCCAATCAGCCCAGCGTGCAGGCGCAGATGCAGCACATCTTTAGTGGAAATGCTGCCATATCCTTCTTGGGATCCTCGTAACCTCATTTAGAGCCATTGCGCGCTTTACATCCATCACGGAAAATTGAAACCCAATTATGCACCTTTTAGGGGCAATTCTTTGAAAATTGTTTTTTTTTTTTGTTTTGTTTTGTTTTTTTTTTAAAAGAAAAATTCGTTCCTGGTGGGTTTCTAGCCGAGGTTCGTCCTCTTTGGAGATTAGTGCGCACTGGCCTGCTGCTGGGGCTGGAGGAGCTTTCTTAAAAGTCGGGGCGTGCGAGCGGCTCCCACGCCCACCAACCACTTTCGAATCTCACAAACCTGCCAGGGGAGACATGACTTTGAGAAGAAATATTCACATTCACCCCAACTTCGCTACCTAATAAGAGAAAGCGGGACACAGAAAGCTTTTGAGCCACTTGGAATCTTTTTGAAACTAACCCAAATAACTGGCGCACAGTTTGCTATCTTTGTCATAATCGGATAAGAGCGTTTTATGGAGGTAGTCTTGTAATTTCCCTGAAAAAATCAGCGTGGAAACGACTTCGCCGCCTCGCTTTAAAGAACAAACACTGGGTGCTGAAAGGACAGCGCACTGTCACCATTCTCGGAAGTTCTTTACTGAACTGTGCTTTGTTTCTTGTTTTTTTTTTTTTTTACGCATTCCCTGCCTAAGGGAGTCTGCACAAAGTTCTAAAAAGGGTGGCCAGAAGTATAGAGAGTTACTCTTTACAAATAAACGATGACAAAATGTAGGTCATATCTGGTTTCCCTGCTGATTCACACCGTCATCAGCAAATTCGACCTTGTTCTGTTGGGAATCGGTAGTCAAACTTATTTCAAGGCTCATGAGAAAAAAAAACAGAACACTGAGGCAGGAACATATTTGCTTTCCACTGAGCACGTATCAGCACATTTAGAACAGATATTTGCGTAGGAAGATTCATTCATTTATTTATTTATTAATTAATTTATTTATTTTTATTTTCTGACAGCTGAAAGTCTTACCATGTGTGAGCTGAGGTGTTTAAACGACGGCATTTATCTGTAAATTAGCGAGATGATTCTTCTGAAAATGTATGGTAGTTCTACAGTTGCTGAAGAACTCGTATCAGATCATGTTTGCAGCCCTAAAGGGTGTAAGGTGCTGCCATGTGATTGGCTGATTCTCTATTTGTGCTAACACATCAGATAGATAGATAGATAGATAGATAGATAGATAGATAGATAGATAGATAGATAGATAGATAGATATTTTGTTTATTTTGGCCTAGGACTATCTTTTTTTTTTTTACAAATAAGTGAAGACATTAACAGTTTCAGCAGAGGGCGTCATTCTGCAGTTGCTGCACACACTCATGCTGTTCACATTAGCAAACCCTCAGCAGTGCACTGAGCCAGCATGTTTGAGGAAATTGGACTCATGAGATATTTACATACAAATGGATTACCAAAGTACCATTGTGAAAACCAATCAGATCAAATTACACCACAGGATCCACGTCTGCTTTGTTGGTCAGCTGTGCGCCTTGCATCATAACAGATCTCACTCACCGAAGTCAGTGTGTGGCATACGAAGGGTGAGAGGTTTGATAAAAACTTAAATGCAAAAGTAAAGAAAAAAAGCATGTTTGAGACACGAGTCCTGGAAACTTTGTCCGACCTTTCCAGAAAGACGAACAGAAACCCAATACGGGTTGGCTTAGATCACAAATAAAGACAAACAAAGTTCATGTTTAAATTTTTTCCAGCATTATGAATAAAATGCTGGAAAATAAAAAGAGCAAAAAGGGTCTTCGAATCATGCATTTTGCAGTTCACCGCTGCTGGAAATGTCCGAGAATCCTTTTTGTTTCCCATTATGTCTTTATTGGTCGCATTTTTACATGCAAAAGAAGTTATGAAAGGCTTACCATTTGAACATTACCTTGCTTAACCTCAATAATAACCTTAGTCAACTTTTCTTAGTGGTCACATGTGAAACAGTGCTCTCTGCCATGTTTCATTCAGTGAGTCAGGCTCATGTGAGTTCAAGTGAACCATGAACGGTAAAATTTCCCAGACCCTATGGGGTTGTGTTGCTTCTTTCAACATCGTATTGTAACACTTTCTATTTCCAAATGACCTTTCTGGAGTTTATCTGCTTGTCATGAGCGGATGTTAGCATCCTTCCAGGAACGTGATTGTTTCTTGTCCAAGTTGATTCTTTCTCTTTTTGACTTTGAGAAAACAGAACTGTTCCATCCTTTCATAAATGTTGAAATTTATTTAGCTTTGTATCAGTTCCCCCCTACCCCCTCTTCATCTGTGGGGTTGGCTAGACACACAGCACTAATGATTATAACTTTTAAAGTGAACTCTGGGCTTGAAAACACATTTTCTAAAGTAGGTGAAAACAAGAATCATGAAATTTCAGTTTCTCAAAGGAATTGGTGTTTCATAAAAATGAAAAAAGTGAACATCTGTGGAAAGAATATTCATAGAAACAGATGTTTAATCAAGCATTTCTGTTTTTCTTTTTCTCAAATTTAAAAATGATGTGAATCACTCACAATTAGTGTAGAAAACAATTTGTTTTGCAAAAGCATACAATATGGGTGAGAAGTTTACATTTGAGTATAGCTAAAGGCCGTGCTCACCGACTCTACCTAAAGTCGATGATAACGAATAACTTGCGCCTCACAATAAGTTACAGCAACGTGTGATTAACAGTAAACAAACCCTGATCCCAGTAATCTGCAGGAACCTTTCAACACTTGCCGACACGTGCAGAAAAGCAATAGAAAACTTGTTCAGGGTGCCACTGGCAGAGCAATTGAAATGCCTGCCGCCCATATGGCACATAACAAAGCATAAAGATCTAAAACACAGATTAAATCTGATTTAGAATAGATAAGGTAGGATAATGAGTGTAAGAGTGAAAATTTGAGTCATGAAAATGTGAAATGTTTTCATAAAGGCCCCCATCCGGGGAGCCTTTTATTTTGAAAGGCTCGCCGGATGGGGGAAAGGAGCGAGCGTTTGGTGACAAACTGCTAGAGATTCGGAAAATAAATTAAATGTTTGACACAGAGAAAGAGCTCAGTTGTTTATGTAGATTATCCTACAAAAGAGAGAATCACAGTATCTGGACACCCACAAGTCTTACAATAGATGTCTGAAATTTTTGGACATTTCTTGTTTAAAATCCCAGTCTTCTCCAGGAAACCAAATAATATAAATAAACTAGATCAATTTTGGAAATAAGAGTCTTCTCACATCCTGCCACGATCATGCTAAGCTCTTATTGATAGTAACAAGATGTTTTTTTTGTTTTCATTTCAAAATTAATTTTCAGGCACACGAAGATTACATGTAAACTTCTGAATATATCGATATATTGCGGTCAGTCAAAAAGAAACTCATTTTAGCATTCAGACATTCAATATTTTAATTCTAATTTACATTTGTTTTTATTTGTTTTGTACAATAGCAATTCCTTTTCTTAGAATGGTTTCCATCCTTTTCTCATTTAAAAGCAGTAGATAAGTGCAGCTTTTAAAGTTAAAGTACGCTTTCATTAAATGTGATTCATAATCTTTTCATTCGCTTTCTAATATTCTAAATATTTTTCTTTATTTAGGTTTTTTCATGCTCTGGGATCTTACTAATATTCTTACTAATATTAACACTTGGGGGGGGGGGGAATCTAG
>CAEGAF010142005.1:0-29524 GCA_903067075.1 Micropoecilia bifurca | reverse complement strand
ACACACACACACACACACACACACACACACACACACACACACACACACACACACACACACACACACACACGAGTCTTTAAAACTGTGCAGCTCTGGAGGTCAGATGTTGATGCTGTTGGTGCCAGTGAACTGAGACACGTAGGACGCCAGCGCCGGGTTTGTGGGCAGCACTTTGACGGGCAGGTCCCAGCTGAAGGTGTCCACGTCCACGTGCTCCGTCCCGCACCAGACGGTCACCTCTGATTGGTTCTGAAGAACGGTGGGCGGCTCCATCGGCTCGCGGGCCGTGACAAACTCAAAGTGCAGGCGCCACCTCAGAGTCACTGAAGAGCGAAAGCAAGGAGAGTCGATGAAGATGGCGTCTAAAAACTTATAAAGTAAGATGTTTGATAAATGAATTGCTAATAACAAAAGAGGTAAAAAAAAATCCCTACTAATGTAATAACTGCTACAGTTGCAACAAATACTATGAGAAATCTGTAGTGTTTGCAACCTTCATATAAAACAGACAATAAAATATTAATGTACGTACAGGCATGACATCAAGCATGAATGTGTAAATTAGAACCTTTTTCTAGAAAAAACAAGTTTTAATTTAAAATAAATTAAAACTTGTGCACCCAATTATTGCTTTTACGCATCACTTAAGGTATAGTCTTTCCTCTATGACAGAATAATGACAGAAATACGACTTTAAAAACCTTAAATTTATATTAAATTAATTCCTTATTATGAGTATAGCTTATTTTTAAGTGGAGGCTTCTAAAAATACGACTATGACTGAAATCAACTTGAACATTTCTGATGGTCTGAAACTTTCAGAAGGATTTTCAAAAGCATTATGAGCAACTTGACGTTGGAACGTGACCCTCCGACTGACCGATGTCTGTGCTGAAGCCCGGCGTCACGTTGAGCGGTACGGGCAGAGAGAAGTGGCTGGAGGCGGTGTGGAGGCAGGACTCTACGTGCCGGCCGTGTCCGGTCACACTGATGGCCTGACCGGGTCGCCGCTGGTACTGCTGCTGGATCTCCTCCTCGCTTTGCAGGCTCACCGAATACTGGGAAACACATTTGAAGCGTAGAGAATAAATCTTGGAAAGCAATGCTACAGCTACAACAGTAAACTCACCTGCAGGCAGGGAATGTCTCCCTCGGAGAAGTTGAAGGTGCCGACGATGTCCTCTCCCAGTCTGTAAACGGTCTTAAAGATGCAGAACTTTGCCACTTTTCCTCGCGTGTTGGTGATATTAAACATGTCTGGGTGTGACGAAGAGCAGAGGAAATGTGTGTAAAGTACAAATGATGAAAAGGTACAAAAAACAGATCTGATCCACTATTAATGTTTATAGAAATACATATATGCATGGATCCATAGAGTGACACTGAACGGTTCTGTTTCTGAGTATGTTTAAATAAAAAAGACAAAAGAGAAATAAATAAATAAAAACTAAAATTGAGAAAAATCAATAAATAAAATGCAAAAAACAGAAAGAAAAATTTAAAGAAAAATAAATAAATAAATTAAAAAAATTAGAAAGAAATAAAGTACAAAAAACAGAAAGAAAAATAAAATAAATAAAAAAGAATTAGAAATTAAAATAATGAAAGAGAAAAAAAGAAATCAAAAAAGAAAAAAGAAAGAGAGACAAAGGAGGAAGCAAAGAAAGAAAGAAACAGAAAGGATGAAACAAAAAAAGGAAGTAGAGAAATAAAAGAACAAAGAAAAAGAAACAAAAAGAAAGCAGATAAGAAAGAAAAGAAAGAAACACACAAAGAAAGAAATATAAGCTGATAAAAACTGACGAGGGCATCGCCTGGAGGTGGTGACCATCAGCATGTCCATCGCTCTCTCCAAAACTGTCGCGTCTCGCCGGCTTGCTTCCTCTTCCTCCAGAAACGGGTTGGAGGGAGAAACTTCTTCATCCTGAGGAAACGGAGGCTCTGGCATTCCTGTGGGTCACATAAGAAAAAGTCAAACTTCATCAGTTTTTACTCTTCCCTGAATTTCCTCTCAGATCTAAAGAACAACAGAGGCTCGGACAAAATAAAAGCGAACGCAACCGGAGGCGATTCAAAACTCTCTCACCCTGCAGAACCAGGACTCTGAAGGGAACTCGGAGCAGCTTGATGGGAGAGTTGACCCGCTGACAGCCGATGGTCAGCTTGTAGACGTACTTCACTGCCTGACCGCGAAAACTTGGTGGTCCGTCTACGGGAACCAGCTCGCTGTAGGAGTCTGTGACAGCAGAGATAAAAACCAACAAAAGAAAACTGTTGTGAATGCAATACAAACGCAGAGATCAGGACATCCAGCCTGTTTTAGCGGCAAATACTAATTTTAGCCAATTTCAAACGCTATTTCGGAACAATAACACAGGCAGAGTCATGGGACGCAAGTGAGTTTTACTAATATTCTGCAAAAGACACAAAATAATTAGAGTTGATATTTGAAGCTGACAACAATCTTAGATTTGTTGGTAGCTAGCTTGCACATGATGTGTTCACTGACCAGATTTTTTAGTATTTTACACCAGCTAGTAAGAGTCAGGGCCAAAATATTCTATGCTCAAATGTGAAACCATTTTACACCCAATATTTAAATTTTATTCAGCAGGAAATTAGCAGGGAATTCATAAAGCTGTACAAAAACAACCAATAAACCTCAAAGCAACAACAGAAATCAGAGACTGATTAAGTCACACAAAAGAAAATAGCTTTAGGTGATCCCAGGTATATGTGGACAATACCACAGAAATCATGCAAAAATACGTACACGTTTTGCTTTCTCCGGGGTCAAGGCGCAGGTCACAGAACAGTATTTTGGGAGGTGTGTCCAGCACACACTGCCCTCGTTCTCCTGCAAGAAATAAAGGTGAAGACTTAGTGGCACATTCTAAATCCTTATCTTTGGACCTTCTATCTAAATGTATTTATTTATTTATTACTAATAAGTTTTTGCCAAATTCCCTTTCAGAGATATCCGTTCTTAAAAACATACATATACGCCGTAGGGCTGAAACAATCAATCAGGCTAATCGTGATGAATCAATTACCAAAGTAACCGTCAACTTAGTAATCGATTCATTGTAACAGACTCAGCATTAATTAAGTCAAAACTGTACAGAAATTATAGATATTTACATTTAAGTTAAAAAAAAAAGCTTTGTGACTATTTTCTACCCAGATTACATAGCTTTAGCTTTAGCAACAACAGTTTTATCTCATATAAAAAGGGATTTAAATTGGTTTATCTGCAATATTTTCATGCATTTCTAACATTGCATAAAAAATCACCAGGGGGGAAAAAAACTGATAGCTTAATCAGCAACAAAAATAATTATTGGTGGCAGTGCCGATAAGTTGCAGACCTGATATCACATACATGAATCTGGACCTTTGGCCCCTCTCTTCGATGGCTCACCTCTGCTTGGAATCAGCACGGTGTCGCTGTCGGCCTGGACGTCCTGCTTGTTCCCCTGGGCCGGCAGGGCCACTCTGTTCTCACTGGCATGAAACTGGCAGTGGATCTGGGCGCTGGCCCAGGCCAACATCTCGCTGCCACACAGAAGACAATGGTTACACCGGGGCAGGCTGACTGACAGAGATCAACATTAGCACTCTTTAGCACAATTATTAGCACCCCTCCATATAAATATGTGATAATTATCAATGAATGTTTTATTAGAGAAGCATACTGGAAGTTTGGGAAAAAAATGTGCTGCAGCTCTGCAACAAAGAGCTTTGAAGATTTCCTCCCTCCACATTGTCCGCACTGTGTGCCAAGATAAACATGTTATTGCTGCGATACTTCTGCTACTTGTGTGATTTGCTTTTACAAAGTTTGCACCTGAAGTTAAAAATAAAAATCACAATGAGGAATCTTTTTGTTGTAACAGTCTCCATCTTTGGTACAGGCGTCCACAAGAACCGAGGACAAATATAGTGTTGAAATAGTAAGAGGCAAAATAGAAAGTGGACTTTTATTTATTAGGGTTTTGTTTAGTTCTTAAATCTTGAAGCTTAGATTGTTGTGCATCTTTTTCATACCCTTTCATTTTTTACAATATTTTGATTTAATCCCAGAATTAGTCCAATTTCAGGTATTATTTCTATTTATTTATCTTATGGATAATATACGTTTTATGGTCAACTTTATTTTTACCTTCTTCAGATCCGTTTTTGGTTTTTCACTTCATTACAAATAAAACTGCAATCACTTCCTCCGTGTTACTTTTTATGCCATCTTTCAATTAAAAAAAAGACATCAAATAATTTTGATGACATATAATTAGTTAATGTTTTGTGCGTGAACGTTTGCAAAGCATTTTAAAATGCATTCAAGTGCACAAAAAATGTCTCTATTGATAAATTCTGTTGGCTTTAATGAGCTGATTGCTCTCTGGTTACCTGATGACAATTTTCTACACACTATTACACAATTTAAACAACACAACCATGTGATAAAGCCATAGAATTTGAAAAAATAAAAATAAAAAAATTCCACAAGAGAAAAGTTGTACCTGCTGGCCGAGGTGGAGAGGTGAGACATGGGGTTGGTGAAGGTTATGAGACAGTCCAGCAGCTCCCCGGCCAGGAACACGGGGCCCCGGGCCATGGAGGCCACCACCTCGATCATCTGTGCCGTTAGACAAAACCAACGCTTAAAAAGTCAAACTAGAGACAGTCGAACATAAACTACAACACCGTTTACGAGCCTGTGACTCTCTTCACTATAGCCAGTCGGTATGAAGAGGTTAACTTCTTCGGTCTCAATTTTTGCTGGATTTTCTTGATTATACAGAAAATTGTATTTACATACCTCGACGTCAAGCGATCTTGCACAGAGACTTTTAAGGTTCTTAAGTCAGGAGAGTGCCTAAAATGTCTTCTTTAGGCACATTAAGACAATTTAACTGAGAGTTTGGGTAAACTAAGCATAGCTCTCCCTTCCTGCTATCGCCGAAGCTACAGTAAACAAAACTCTGGGGGAAAAATGGCTGCCGTCCACTTCCGCTTCTGCGCACCAAATCACAAACCATGGAAAAATAAAACCGCTCTAATATTTAGAAAAGTACAAAAATACATGTAATTTTCTTAAAAATAATGTTTTTTTAAAACACTAATTATATTGTTTATGTTATGTATTTTATATCGAAAAGTTAAAAGAAGAAACAACATTCACAGGGAAAGTATTTGTGTCGGCCACGTTGTTTGAGACGACGACTATTAGAAAGCGTTATGTCATAGACGTAAAGTAATATAATTGATCACAATAATTATTACGTCTATGCCATTTATCAGCAGTAGAGACAATGAAATGAAAATATAGGATGGAGCTTTGCAGGGTAAAACTTATTAGAGGCTAAATAAGAGACATAAAACTGGATATAAGGTTCACCTTTAAGCAGAGTAATGACTCCAATACAACATTAGAATGTTTAGACAAAGCACAAGTTATATTAGAATGGCCTAGTCCAAGTCTTCTAATTACCCAATTTCCAAATCCTTATTTCAATTGAGAATGTATGGCATCCATCCATTTCCACCCTGAATCGTTATGTTTGTGGTTGCGACAGGAAAAAATAGGATATCTACCCTCTGGTGAGGAACTGCTGATTCCTTCCACTGAATGTATGAGTTATGAAAACCTTAACGCTGTTGTGTGGTAGCCTCCTAAATCTGTCCCTGTCTAAAGTCTAGCGGAAAACTCTTCTCACGGGCTCGTCATCAGTCCTAACCCAAATCACATGAGCTTTAGTCAAAATACAGGATTTCGACTAAATACACAAACAGCTTGCCATAAACATGGGCAAAATTACTACGGGGACAGAGCGACAATGGCAGAATACTGATGAAAAAGTTATAATTAAATAGAAGAAGATTCGAACATGTTGACTTTAAAAAAAACAACTTTATACAGCTGTAAAGTCCGACAGATTGGAATTTACCTAACCTCTGTCTTTTTTTGTTAAAATGGTACAAGCGCATCCTTACATTTTTTTTTTGCTCAGATCTCCAGAGTCAAATTTGTCAGGCACAATTCACTTCTATGACATTTTTCAAAGGTTACTTAAAACTCCTCGACATTAACAACAATGTTGTAGCTGCAATACATGTATTGAATGTACAAATTGAACGTACATGACGCTAAACACGGTGAAACGAAATGTTTTCCAGCAGTTTCAAGGGAAGCCTGTCACTGCAAGTCAAGACGCGGGTAAAAATTAGCTTCCGCAGAGCCGACAGAAGATTTACATTTGAGCTCCTCCCTCTGATAAGAGCTACAGCCTCTTTAGAAAGGTTGGCTTTCCGCTATGTCGCGTTGACGCTGCAACTCAGGTATTTTCTAAGCAAATACAGACAATTCGTTGTGGTTAGCAGGTTTTGTCGGGTTTCGCTGTACCTTATCCTCAAAGCAAATGGATGTTTTAAAGCTAATACTTGTTGACTAAGGAGGTAAAAAAAATATGCAGGGAGTATTGTCAAATGCAGACGTGTTGCAATTCTAGAGATGCTTGCTGAGAAGTAATCTCTCCATAAGGCTGTATGGATGCATTAATTAATGTTTTGTCGTTAATCGTGTTGTTTTGCTCTCTTTGCCGTGTTGCAGGAGCTCATGCTAATCAACAGAAGGTTCTTCAGCACTTCCTGAAGAAAGGGGCGAATCCACACTGGAACCCCACTGAGATGCTCCCACTGCTGTAGTAGAAATATGGCACCAGATCTTCCACCCTGAAGAGCAAACATTTCCTGCTCGTATGCCAAGAGTCCATCTGGTCGCCCCCTTTGACTCATCCAATCCAGTGTATTAGTTCCAGTGGAAAGACACCTGTAACACCTCATACCTTTGTGGTGAAAGCCCTCACTGAGCTTGTTCAGTTTACTAAAGGTGGAGGCAGCTGTCTTGTGTTTGAATCACCACGTTTTTCAGCTCGCTCAGGTTAAAAGTTGTGCAGACATGACCTCGGAGTGGGGCGAGAAGTCCACGGCGGACCTCATGAGCACATACGTCTCTAAGGAAACGGGACAAGGGGTGCCCAAAGAGGGGTGGCGGATCTGTCTGGCGCACGAATTCAAGGAGAAGAGGAAGCCCTTTCAGGCCAAAGATGTCTCGCTGTCCAATGTTATGGATCACATCGGCCTGGGAATCAGGTAAGACACGGAGATCATTCAAAATGCAAAAACAAAAGCATGTTAAACCAGTGTTCAGACGCTCTCCTAATAAGATGCCTACACAGTCTTGGTATAAAACCATTGCCATTTTGGTGTTTTCCTTATAGCGGAGCACCTGTGACATTTTCTCTGAAGAACAATGGAAGAAATATTTCCAACGACGGAATCTAGGTCAGCTACAAGTCCAAAGTTCAGTGTCTAGTTGTTCTCTAAATAAATGCAAAACCTCCCCTGTGGTAAAGGAGCCTAATAATGTAATATTAAAGTTGAATTCCATATGTTGCATTTTGGTCTTGTTGAAAGAAAGGCTTTGGAATCCTTGAACGTTACTAATATATCAGATTACAAGAAACTGCAGTGGTCACTTCTGTTTCTTTTAGGAGACAGATCAACACAAAGCAATGCAAGTGGAAGGCAACTAAATGATACTTAATTTTATAAAATATTTAAAGTTTGCAGTGCACTTGTGTACAGTCCCATCCCCCTCTCTTACTCAGATATCCTTTAAATATAAGCCAGTGCAAATATTTGCCTTCAGAAGTCTCCTAATTAGTAAGTGATGTGTATTTCATAGAACATCCATTAGCGAACAAACGGTATCTTAAGTTCTGAAGATATGTAAAAAAAGTTCAGTGGGTATAAATAGATTTTCAAGGTGCTGCATAGATAAAAATACCCCAGTATGAATGCACTTGACTGTGGAAAGTATGCATATTCAGCAGCTTTCGAGCAGCCCACCATGCAGCCTTTACTTGCTGCAATCAAATTTATGCTGAACCCATAACTCGAGCAACGCTTCATGTTTTCGTCAGCCATTTTCTCTATAAAATATGTCAACATCGTGCTTACAAACCTAACATGACGCAAGTGTGAGGGTTTCTTACTTTGGGTGTGAACACAATGAAGTTGTTTCATTTCTTTATTTGTGCTTCCCTGAGATCCTCCGAGTTCCCTAAATACCGGTTCAAACGGTCACTTCGGACCACGTAGAAAGCGCACAGTGATGCTTGCAGAGCTCATACAGGGTGTGCCTCAGTCGGCCCTGTTGCCATGGCGGCTTTTGTTAATTATTGCAAAGATTTATGGCGTCATAACTGGTGTGCTGAATAAACTTTGCTCAGAGAGAACATCGCCTGCAGCTCACAGTTGGAGAATATCTAGACTTGCACTCAATACGGTTGATTTCTTTCTTTCTTTTTAAGATATGGTTACTGGGAGTTTTCAGCAAACTGGCAGCCAAAGCAAAGCTCCACCTGGGTTGGGTTCAAGGTTGGCACTGTGTTCACATATCTGGACTGGGTCGAGGACCATTGTTTGCATTTCAGCTGGGCTGCAAACAGCAGTGTCCTGACAATAGCCTGAGCCCGCAGTGGCTTCAAATGACACGCGATGGTCGACTCCATTCATCTCGGCCTCAGTGCAGCCGAGGTATTGTTCACAGCTGGTTGCTGATGTCAGACCTTCATTGTCAGCAGATTCACCATGCCTGGATGAAGCGTTCATATCTGTTGAACTCGTTGAGAATTTTATCTTGGTAGACATTTCTGTTCAGCCCCCTCGTGTGTGATGCCCTAAAGTAAAATTCTGCAGAGCAATTTGTCTTGAAAAGTTATGTAATCAGTGATCAGGATCCACTGTTGTGTTATGTAATTTCACTATGATTTCAGCTATTCTGTGAAGAACTTGGAGGCCTTAAAACAGACGTAAGCCTGTAGTAAAACTTGACAGTTTATGTTCAGGTAGTTGTCTCCTTTCAATCGGACAGATGTTGATGTTTTGTAAAAGAAAAAAAAAGAGGTCAAAATCAATCAGTCTTTAGATGTGCAAAGCTGTTAGACACATACCCTAGCAAGTTTTGACTCAGGAGGTTTGAATAAAGGCAAAATAGAAATGTGTGCAGCTGGAATTCAAACGATCCACTTTTCAGCGTTTTGTTTTTACCCATTGATTATTGCAATTTGCAAAAAACAAAAGCTTCCCATTATGTTGTAAACATGTAATAAAGCTGCTAATCCTTTGTTGATCTTTCACAACAACACACAAATGGGGAATTGTGTCGCCTGAAAAAATTTAGGTTAAATGCATTGTGGGCTGTTAGTTCTGCACATCAGCAGTGCTGAGCACATTTCCTGTATTAGAAAACACAACAGACACAGCCTTATGCTGCTGCTTTTTTTTTTTTTTTTGCATATTAACAGCAAATCCGTCGTGTTTCCATTCGGAGCTCCGAGCATAAACAGATTATTGACTCCGCTCCGGGCACTGCACGCAGGTTGAGCGGTTTTGTTACATTGCCTAATTAATATTTGACTGGGCAGCCCCAGCGTCACGACTAGACACACACGTTTGTGAGCACACTATTAACAGCGCTCAGATGAAGTAGACCTGAGACTGTGAGTGCGCTGGCCTCGTTTTACAAGTCCATCCTTTGTGTAGTTGCACAATTGCCTCTATTTTCTCTCCCTCTCTGTTTGTCTGAGAGTGCTAAAGGCTTGGAAGCTCCAGAGAGCAGAAAAACTGTAGCTCCAGAGAGCAGAAAAACAAGGACAAGCTGGGAGAAAATGTGTTTGTTTATTATCAGTTCGGGGCTTTTAAAAGTAAAGTATACTGGTTTTGTTTAAATTACTCATGTTCTTTTTTGTGACATTTGAACATGTTGAGGTAGAAAAATCTTCAGTTTAAGGAGGAGGTTTTGTGTGAAGAGGTATGAATACTCATCTGGAACAGTCAGAGCAGGGTAACCAGTCAGCCTGTGCCGTGGAGATGTGTTGTCTCACGGTGGAGGTGCACTGGAAGAAAGCGAGGTCATATAGCTGAGATAACACACAGCTGAGCCATAAACACTTATGTTTATGTGGGACACACACATCTAGATGCATCAAATTTTACTCTTTAACTTAAGACTCGCCTGTTAGAGTGTTGTGAGAAACTCATTATTCAGAATAATGTCCAGATGTAACTATTTAAGACGGCTAAAGTAACTATATTATCCTGGTAAAAACCAGCCTAGGTATTAGAGTTTGGACCCTGGGCTATTCAGAAACAATTTCTTCCTGGAGGCGAGGCCTCGGTTGAAGTTTAAAACTTTAAACATTTGGCTGTGACGTATGTAATGCGCCAGCTTGATGCTATGAAGCTTGCTTGAATTTGCCTGCACTGTAAGCAGCAACCCTTCACTGGAAAGCGAGAAGTGCCGAACCAAACGGTGCAAATGTTGATGTCAATTCAGTATCTGGCAGCATGGCTAACACAGACTTGGATGGCTTTGTTCACTTCCTCCACTGCCATCGCTAAAACTACAGACAGATTATAATCCTAAAACGGCAACAAAAATCATCATAGTGGTTCACAACTTCACCTTCTGTTCACTGACAAAATTCTACCAGAAGAATCCAATTATATGGGAGAAACCTCAAACAGAGCTGTGAAGGGAGATGAGAATCAAGCAGAATTGTGTAGGAAGGCATTGATCATCTTATGGACTAACCCGCTGGTGTAATCTTGTTGACTTGTCATTAAATTGTATAAAATTTTTAATTCATTGCCCTTTTTTCCCAACATTGCGCTTCCTCATTCTTCTAATAAACTGATCAAAGAAGAATCAACTGACTCGCATCTTCCTCACTTGGAGCGAAAGTGCAAAGTTTTCACAACTTAACTTTCCTCTGTATGTTTTCCAGGTATCTTAAATGGTGGTATAAGAAGACTCAAGTGGAGAAGAAGGCTCCGTTCATCGATATGTTTCGAGCTCTGCCTCTACGGCAAATATATGGTTAGTTTGATTCAGTTATACAGAAGAAAAGTTATTTCGCATTATGCTTTAATGTGAAATAAAGGCATCTCTACTGCTTCCAGTAGAGATGAGTGCAGTGGCACCAGTGTCTCTCTGATGAAGGCAGGATTTGTCTGTGAAAGAAAAACAAACAGTTCATGCTGGACTTAAAGAATTAAAATTGAATAAACACATCTTTTAATGCAGTAACTTGATCTTAAAATCTGCACTTAATTTAAGTACATTTATTCAGTGGTCAAGGATTGTTTGTTTTATTGAAATAAAAGGTGCCACAATTGTTGTCATTTCTAACAAATCACAGGAGACAAATGCAAATCAGTTTTCCTCTTAGAACAACACACAGTTCAATTTCTTTTATGCACTCTTCAAAAGCAGGAAGACAGTATATCTCATATGATGAGATATATGTACCAGTGTGCTTGGTTTAGGACATGGTTACTGGCCTAAATTTGTGGATGGCTGAGGAAATACAAAAATGTATCCAGAGCTCGGTGTTTGAAAACTGCAGCATCGAGTGGCATTACTACCATTTATCCAAAACCTTTTGGAAACATCTTTACCAGGGTTGACATTAATTCCAATAAATCATTGGACAAAACTCACTGGATTTGTTTAAGGCTCAACTGGGATTACTTTTTAGTTATCCTGCAGAGCTGGAGTAAGCTTATGTAAACCTTCATTTTTTTATAGAGTTGGGATTAGCCGCGAGTTAACTCATCCGTTCGTCCTTTCTTTGACATCCCTCTCCTCCTTCTGCCGGCACATTCAGGTGCTCCTCTCGGCGGTATCGGGGGCGGCACCATTACGAGAGGCTGGAGGGGGGAGTTCTGCAGATGGCAACTAAACCCGGGGATGTACCACTACAAAACCGTCATAGCCAACCAGGTACCTGATAACCCAAAAGTCTTTTGGTTTGTCATCATGATGGGGCATTTTGACTGGGAATGCAAGGAAAATGGGTCTCCTGTTGCTTTTGTAGTAGACTAGAATAAACACAGGAATAATAAGAAGCTCAGACGGTGGCGTAACAACAGACATGTTGCCCAACCTCGCCAACTGTACTTTTATAATGACTAACAAGAGTGATGGGTAGCTTCAAATCATGACTGTTAGCATTTTTTTTAAGGCTGGAAATATTTTTCAATAGCCCAGTTTGACTTTGTTATGAGTAAGGGAAAAGTATGATAGCTTTCTCTCAGTCTTGCCAGGAGTGAGCAGCAACTAGCCGGTGAGACGCAGTGCACACTTTAGGGAGCCCATACCAGGCGTGGGCTGCGTTAGGGGTTCAGAACCGCCAAAGTCTACTTTCGTGACACTTTCAGTGAGACACTGTGAATGGATTTTTCTTTCCAGCTGTATTGAGCACAGAGTCACTGTCTGTTTTTATGAAGTCCACTTGCCAAATGAAGGATGCTAAATGTTTACAAATTCACATGTTTAGATAAACTTCCAGTTGTTGGGTGTGGAAACTGAAGGAACGCCACTTGTCAATCGTCTTATGTAACACTGTTTGAAGTCTAGAGAAAGCTAGTGGCAGCTATCTTGGCAGATAGACTGATGATATTTCTTCTCAGATCAGGCCATTACACTTGAGCTACACTGTGAACAGCAGAGCGATTAAAAATGTTCATATTGTTCCCAGAGGAGTTCAGGTCAGATCTATTAGGCCTTTGCCTGCGAGCCAACCAATGATGTACATCGATGTCTGCAGTGGTGGATTGTCCTGCAGAAAAATTCTGAACATTTACACAAAATAGTTTAAAATCCTTGCAGACGGAAAATCTTGATTAGAACTTTGTCTTGACAAGTGAAAGCTTGTTTAGTGCGTCTGTGTGTTTGTTCAGACTGTGTAACAACAACAAAAAAAAGACTTGCCGTTTAGTTAAAGTGCAATGAATCAAGTCTACTTTGTAAATACAATCGCTGAGTCAGATTTAATTTATCGTAAATTTATTGCACATAATTATTTAATGAGATGCCATCATTACAGGCACAGTAATTATGACCTGAAAAGCTTTTTCTTGGAATTTCCTAGAGTCAGTTTTCAGGAAAGGGTGAGAAAAACCTGTTTCTTTCCTAATCACTACTGTTCTCATTTAAGAATCTGCTGGAGGCAGACTTGACTGCAGAAGTGTGTCTTTACAACTAATGATTACATCTTGCTTGTTCTGTATAGTTAAGCATCTCCTTCTCCTGTTGCAGTTCACTGTGTGTTTGCGCCGCGGAGGACAAACGGTTTACCAGCAGGTTCTGTCCGTGGAGCGTCCGCCAACGCTGCAAGGCTGGAACTGGGGCTACTGCGGAGAGTACGCCTTTTATCACGCCTTGTACCCCCGTGCCTGGACCGTGTACCAGCTGCCGGGCCAGAACGTCACCCTCACCTGTCGCCAGATATCCCCCATCATCCCTCACGACTACCAGGTCAGGGACGTTTCACACCCATTAAAATGTTTTATTTATTTATTTATTTATTCGCAAAAATAATTAACAGATGCCTGTAGTTTTTTATTGCAAAATTCAGTTTCCACAAACTTTGTCAAATATATTAAGTGACTGCTAACTCCCACCTGTGAGGACTGGGACTTTCTAAATAATTTTTAAAAATCACAAAAGCAATATTGAAATCTTGGGCTGACTGTAACTCTGGTTATTTGGATAAAACCAGTTTGTACTTAACACAGGATGTTCTCCCCTTCACTCTGATTAGATTAGCTCAGATTAAACATTGAAATCATTTATATCCCTCAGTAGCAACTGAGTTTATTTGGAGGCTTTTAACGCATCTTCACCTACGGTGTTGATAAAAAATATTGGACGCTGTAACGACTTCAGTCCAAACTTGTCATAAATCAGCACCATGACCTTTATTTACCCTCTGAGGTTTATTAATACCATGTCCATGTTTGAGAGCTTACAGAATCAGACTCTTGATCAGGTCAAAATGAGAAGCCAGACAGTCAAAACATCATTTCTATACCGAGGACAAAGAATCATAAACACACGAGACATTCTGGCTCCTTTTTGCAGCTGTGGAAAACAATGGCTAACCCTGGGTGTGGCGCACAGACAGAAAGAAAAGACAAACATAATATAACCATCAGATTAATAAAGTTATAAGATGTCAGTTTGAAATTACATTTTACACCACACCATAAACAGATTTAAAGTTCTGAAGCTTTTTCTGTACACAAGAGTTTTTTGGGGGTTTTTCTGTACGTTTTCCATGTCTGAAGCAACCTGCTGAGTATCGTTGCCTTTCCTCAGGACTCGAGTCTCCCAGCGGCAGTATTTGTGTGGGACATAGAGAACAAGAATGACTACGCTCTGGATGTCTCCATCATGTTTACAATGGTCAACGGGTCGGGACACAAGGACGACAAGAGCGGCGGCCACTGGAATGAGCCGTTCCACCTGGAGAAGGACGGGGAGGCGGTGTCCGGAGTTCTGCTGCACCACTGCACCGCGCTGAACCCCTACACCCTGTGCATCGCCGCGCGAGAGCAGGTTCACTTCATTTATGTTGTCAGAAGAAAGAAATGGATTAATCGCACGCTGAATTAAAATGAGTTCAATAATTTGCATTTGCATGATTTATTATTTTCGTCTTTTCTCTCTCATTTTCAACCAAAACCTAGATGACAAAAGTCTTCATTCTGGTGCTGTGGTCTCATTTAGCCCTTTTTTCAAGGATAATTTTGTTTACAGAAACTTCATAATTCATTTAACTTGTTGTTTCTGGTATTATGCTGAATTATTTTGGCTATTTAAAATGTCTTCCGGTTCCAGTAATCTTTGAGAATGTGTTGTTGCATTATTATGCCATTACCATTATATGGCTTGAAAATGGTCTTAAAACAACAATATTATCATTTATCACAATAAATTCTCGGGATGATTTATCGTCCAGAAAAATTTATTGTCACAGGTTGAACCATGGCTAGTCGGCATCTTCATAGTTTTTCAACTAAATATCCATTTCTAAGAGATTAAACTATGAATTTTTCACTTTAACAGGCTAACAGGGAGGTGAGCCATCAGACGGCCTTCAGTCCAAAAGGAACCTGCAATGGTCTGTGGAGCGACTTGATCACTGATGGACGACTGGACTCCCCCACAGGTTAATATGCTAGCTGATCCTCTGAAACATGTAAATGGGATCAAACCAAAGTGCAGTGTTTTTAATGCAGAAAAAGATTAAATGACAGAATTAAAAAAAAAATGCAGCTTTCAAATGATAGCTTGGTTTAACTAGAGGAAAATAAATGCCCAGGACAACTACGTAACAGTTTCAACAATTCATATTTTACAGACTACAATAAGCAAATCTCACTTTTATACTTTTTTGCTTACTTTTCTATTTAAGTTTAAAATAAATTCTTCATTATTTGATGATATGAGAGACAGTCTTTGGAGTGTTCTTTGGACAGATGAGACCAAAGCCAAGATGGCCGCCACTCTAGACAGCCATGAGAGCTAGAACGATTTCTTACCAAGCACAGTGATGGAGGAGTTATGATTTTGGCACACTGCAATCTTTGAGTCAACCAGAAACTCCTCTCTACGCCAAAACAGTTATTGTTGCCAGACGTACTTCAACAAGTCATTGAATCACAAGGAGTGATTCAATGACTTCAAGAAAAGTTAATTTGTATGCTTGAAATTTAACTTAAATCATTTTAGAACCTCATAAAGAACAGATCTTATTTTATTTTGCTGTGATGCAAAAATACCTGAAATTGAAAGTTTTTCTTTTTTTAAAAAAAGATATACGCCTAATAAAGATGCATTCAATACTTCAGTTGTAGTTTCTTCTGACCCAAATGTGGACAAATGAAGGTATCAAAGGTCAGATGATCATCTTCATCTCAGTGAAAGGAGCTGAATTAGACAAGAGACGCCGTTTACTGTCTGATTCACCTTCGTCACCTGTTGATCTGTGCAGGATCCAGCCCACCAACCCAGAAGGGAGAGAAGGTAGCAGCCGCACTGGCGGCGAGCTGCTCGGTTCCGGCTCTTAAACTCAACAGCCTGGAGTTCTGTCTGGCCTGGGACATGCCCAGAATCACCTTCGGGTCCGGGGAGAGGGAACACGTCAGGTGATTCTTACGTCGCAATAGTCACAGTTCAGGGAACTAAAATTGTGGCTGTAAGGAAAAAAATAATTTCCATCACCAGGATTTAACATTTAGTCTTCTTAAATTAGTTTTGTTTTTACATCCTTTTAAGATCTACAGTTATAAGAATGGGATACTTGCAAAAACATGTAACACTGCACTTATTTTACCTATTTACTTGGTTTGGCTGTTGAGCTTCAACGTCACATAGGCAAAGCATACATCCTCCCTTGTTTGCTTTGCCGTTGTTCTCAGGTTACAAAGCAAGTAGAGCCCACTAGTCCCGCCTTAATTTGCTTACCCATGGTTTAGATCGGAGCGGTATTCCTCATTGCTTATTCGCCTCACATCCCACCAGAGCCAGTCACTTTTCTTTTAAGTGCAATACATGAGGAAAAAGGCAAATGAAAAAATATATTTTTTTTGGATAAATAATAGTATGTATGTCCCTAATCTCTAACCCTGACTTATCTTGGACTTCTTTATTAAACAAAGTGTTTTTGTTTTTTTTATTTATTTTTTTTACAGGAGATATGCTCGATACTTTGGGGACAAAGGTGATGCATCTCCGTCCCTCAGCCATTACGCACTGACACACTACAAACAATGGGAGAAATCCATTGAGGAGTGGCAGAGACCCATTTTACAGGACAGGTACTTTTGTTCCAGAAGATGCATCTCAATAAAATGAAAATACTGAAAAGTTCAATTAGCTCAACGCTTTTGTTAAAGAGGTAAAACTTTTATATTTTGTATAAGTGACATATTTCAAGTATATTTCTGTGCATCACCACAAAAAGATGACAAATGGATGGATTTTTCTTTTTCTGACAGACTTGCAGCTAACGAAATCCAGTTCAGTTTCTTAGTAAATTAGAACATCGTAAAAAACCAACGGAAAAAATATTTTTAATACAGAAATGTGTTTTTCAGCCTTTTTCACCTTTCTTTTAATCATATTTTTCCTTACTCTCAACTTTTATATAAAGTCCGTGGATATATCAATATGTGAAAAACCAGTTTTTTGGGGCATTTTTTAGAAATAACCTTTTGTGGCTTTTTACCCATTTGATGGAAGGTATCAGAGTCCATGATTATGAAGGTCCAAACATGATCTGTACTTAAGGGAAATTAGATTTTTAATCAATCTGATGTACTATTCATAAGCCACGATTATCAAAATAAACAGAAAAATACTTGAACTCTATCAATGTGTGAATAATAAATCTATTTTGCATTTTTAAACTGAAAGAAGAAATGGTAAAGCCAAAGCATTACTTTTTTACCTGTAGCCATTTCTGATCTCGCATACAAACCTTTTTGTTTTTGTCCTTGAATTCCGTTTCTCCCATGCGCCCCAGTTCTCTCCCGCCTTGGTACAAGTCTGCTCTGTTTAACGAGCTGTACTTCGTGGCGGACGGAGGAACCGTGTGGACGGAGCTTTCGGAGGACGCCGACATCAGCGGCGGTGTGCGCAGTGAGGACGGCGGCCTGCCAGCTCAGCCTGCTCTCGTCAAGGAGTACGGCCGATTTGCTTACCTAGAAGGTAGGCAAAAGGAGAATAATTAGTGGGTTAAAATGCACAAATATTCACTGTTTAGATGTTTTATTTTAAATCGGATAAAACATTCAGACAGCAGCGATGACTTTCAGGTTGAATAAAATGTTGCCCTGTTTTCCAGGTCAAGAATACAGAATGTATAACACGTACGACGTGCACTTCTACGCCTCCTTCGCACTTATCATGCTGTGGCCCAAGCTAGCCTTGAGTGTGCAATATGATATTGGTGAGTGAACTCTTACAGCCCGTTCCGTAACCCGACTATTCATCAACTATCCCTGCTAGACCAGTTTTAGGCCATCAGTCTCCACCGATTGTGAAAACGTGCTCCATCTTTTAACCCATCGATCTTCCCTCAGCTGGCACCGTGGTTCAGCAGGATCCGACAGAGAGGCTGCATCTGATGAACGGCTGTTACTCTCCTGTCAAGACAAAAAACGTGGTCCCTCATGACATAGGAGACCCAGGTAGGGGAGAGACGATGCAGATAATAACCTCACTGTGAGAGCTTCCCAGCGGATTACTGCAGTCGTTTACGACTGAAGTACATAATTAAACCTGACTGATGCCTTGTTTTTTACAACTAGCTGTCTTTATAAGGCTCTTATCTGTTTGACTTTTGTATGTACTTTTGATTATACAACACATTTCTCTTTCTAGATGATGAGCCTTGGCAGAGGTTAAACGCTTACCTCATCCACGACACCGCAGACTGGAAGGACCTGAACCTGAAGTTTGTCCTGCAGGTCTACAGGGACTTTCATCTGACCCAGGACAGTCAGTACCTGCAGGACATGTGGCCCATCTGCCAGGTTTTAACTCTTTATTGTTTAATCGATGTTTACTTCAAAATGTCCATCCAGGTTTCGTTGGATATGGGCCAGTATCAGATTATTGCTGTGTAATGACCCTAAATATGTATAAAATATGAAATGAAGCTACAGTTATACAACCTATAACATGATCTAGTAGCTTTCAGCAGCCTGCTTATAGGCAGAGAAATCTTAAGCCACTTCTGCAGTTTATCTGCCTTCTTCACAAAAGGACTTCAAACTGTCAGAAGACAAAAGGAAACATTTTTCAGGTTTGAAACTGTAACCTTTCAAAAACCTCGGTCCGGGTAACTGAACCTGTACAAACCATTCTCCTTCGGCACAGAATAAATAGTTTTGTGAAATGTTTACAGAAGGATGGGAACTTAAAAGGACTCTATGCGAACGACTGAGTAAAGTACTCACAAATCAATGTGACAAGCTCATGTACCAAACTGTTAACAGAGCTAGCATTGTTCCTGCACTGGCAGCAAGACACGTCATGAAGAGGTGAACCTTTGCGCCAGGAACCAACATGGACTATTTCACTCAACAATAATCTGCTTTAAACTCATCCAACTTCTGTACCAAACCATATTATGAGGTTGTCTTAACTTACCTGCTTTGGTTCTCTGAGGATTAATGATACAAAATGGATCGTTTAGGCTGTGATGGAGTCTGAGTTGAAGTTTGACCAGGACGGAGATGGCCTGATAGAAAACTCTGGATACGCAGATCAGACCTACGATGGCTGGACTGTGACTGGACCGAGGTGAGGCCTGGTTTACTCAGACGGGGTCGGTTGAAGTGAAGCAGTTTTCCTAATAAGTGTTCTGGAGTCCTTACAACTGCAAGCTGAGTTACAAGTTTGCTGATATTTGGTCTCTTTGTGTCCCGCAGTGCGTACTGCGGTGGGATGTGGCTGGCGTCCCTGTGTGTGATGTGTAAAATGGCCAGACTGGTGGACAGTGAAGAGGCTTACCGGCGTTACAAGGACCTCCTGGAGAGAGGCAGTGCAGCCTTTGATAAACTCTTGTGGAACGGTACGATCCGACGTTTATCTGTCTGAGAGTTTCAGATTTGATCGTTGAGGTAGAAAATCTTCACGTCTACGGAGTGAAGACGTTAAGCATACTTTAGCATTGAGTGCAGCTTGAATCATTCTTTTTTTTCCCTTTCATGTTTAGGAAAGTATTACAATTATGACAGCAGCAGGAGGGCGCTTTCTAACAGCATCATGTCTGACCAGTGTGCCGGACACTGGTTCCTCAGAGCATCTGGGTTGGAAAAAGAAGCCTACCAGGTGAGTTAAACATCCACCCATTGAAGTTTATTATTAAAAGTGTTCCATCAATGTATTTTTATTTGCCTTTTCAAGTATCTCATTAGAAAAGGTTGATGAAAACTGCAAAATTACTTCCTCAAATTTGAACAAAAAAAAATCTTTATGCTCGCTTAAGGTGCTTTATTGGCATTTCCAAGAAAGAGAGAAAATGGAAACACATCTGCCAAATGAATTCTGACATAGTGGATACTTCCATCCAGATGTGATGGTCTGAAATTTTTCAGTACAGATTTCCAGTATGGAAACGTGTGTCTACTTTTATTTGCAAAGCAGCTCAAGCTCAGTATGGCTGAGTGGAGAGCATCTGTAAACATCGATTTTTTTGTGTTTGACCACCAATTAGATTTTGGTCTGGATCAATATGCTTTGATTTAGATAATTTCATCTTAGCTCTGGCTTTGTCTTTAAGGGCAAAAACCTCAGCACAAGTCTCTTTTACAGCCTCTGGAATTGGCTCCATCCATCATCTCCCTTTAACTTGGAGGAATTTCCAGGGATATGAATGTTTTTTGAAAAGTGCTGCCTGACTTTTATAAAAGTAGCCCCAAAGCCAATGCTTTCCAATTCATTTTTATGCGAATGTTGCTTTAAAATCCGGTCCTTTTTTTTTTCCTTCCAGGCATTTCCCAAAGAAAAGATCCGGCGTGCACTGAAATCTGTCTTTGACTTGAATGTAATGAGCTTCTCTGAAGGCCGCATGGGCGCCGTTAACGGCATGCGTCCTGAGGGAGTACCTGACCACTCCAGCGTCCAGTCAGATGAGGTCTGGATCGGAGTTGTGTACGGGCTGGCAGCTACTATGATTCATGAGGTGAGTGGACGTTTTAATGGAGTAGATTTGCTTTTGTTTTTTTGTTTTTTTTTAAGTGGGACACAGATTAATTATACCAACATTATTTTATTTTCATCAAGATTTACTTCAAATGTGAAAGTCTTAGCTGAATTTGTAAAGTGTTAAAGTCTGATGCCTTTGAGATCAATAAAAACATGTTTCTCAAAACTTTTTCTGATCTTCTTTGAAGACCAGCTGTGAAGTTTCATTTCAGAATGAAGTCTCAGGACCTAAAACCTGAGACTTAGTCTTAGCTGAATTTGTAAAGTGTTAAAGTCTGATGCCTTTGAGATCAATAAAAACATGTTTCTCAAAACTTTTTCTGATCTTCTTTGAAGACCAGCTGTGAAGTTTCATTTCAGAATGAAGTCTCAGGACCTAAAACTAGTCTCTTCTGTGATTATAAGCAGTGAATAAAATACATCTAACTTTTTCTTTTTCACTTTGACACATTTTTTTCTTTGCCACATGCCACATTAAGTCCACTGAACTAAGTTTTTTTTACACAATTTTTATTTCAATTTTAAATCTCACCATTGCTCTGTAAGAGATTGCTATGGCCATCTTGTAACTTATGACTTTTGGAGATTATAAAACTTGAATACTAGTTTTAACACTGTAAACAATAATGCTTTCCCTTTAGTGGGAACTTTATTTAAGAAGCTTATCTTAAGTTATGTTGATAAAGAGGAATTCCTCGGGCGTTCTGTGAAGAGCTGCTGTCACTGCTCTTCTTCAGAGGCTCTCTGAGAAAGTTAATCAGAGTGATTAACATAGATAAACATTTCTTAAAGGATATGACTAAGCAAATAAGAATACATAAGGTAAGAACATTATAAAAGTATAACAAATAGTTGATAATACTACAATTTACCTAACAGAAAAATAAAGTGGAACACGGTGGTGGCAGAATCATGCTTTTCTTTATGAGGGACATGGGTGGCTGTTGAGTTTATAGGAAGATAACTGGAGCTAATTACCAAATAATATTTGTCTCTCACATTTTTAACAAGATAATTCAGTACAACTTTGTGGTAGTGTTTAAGCAACATGGACATTAATGTTTTTTGTTCTTAGGGTATGTTGGAGGAAGGTATGCGGACTGCAGAGGGTTGCTACCGAACAGTATGGGAGAGGCTGGGAATGGCCTTCCAGACTCCTGAAGCTTACTGCGAGAGGAGCATCTACCGCTCACTGGCCTACATGAGGCCTCTTAGTGTTTGGGCCATGCAACTCGCTCTGGACGCGTCCCGGAGGGACAACACTGTTATAGCTAAAGCCGGAGGCAGCGGGGACAATATCGAAATCAAAACCTGATGTATTAATTGCTGAAGAAAAACAAAACAGCGATTCTCAACAAAATTAACTGGGACTTTCTTTTTCTTTAGTTTGTTTGGCTCAATGGTTCATTGTCTAAATCGGACACTGTTATAATTAAACAATTGTGTGTTAAAGGACTTTTCTCATGGCAATGCAAGTTGTCTTACACTTTGAGTGGTTGGGCATTTCCAAAACCAAGTCTCCATGTAATCCAAGTTAACAATGCCATCTTTTGTTTCAGCAACATGTTGTCACATTGTGCACATGTACATATGCAAGCACTACATTTGATAATATGCCAATAGTATTTGCACATTTGCAACGTCTGTATGTAATGTCAACTCCAGTTGAGTTAGAATGCTGTTAAGCAGTGAAATGTGTGATGAATGGTATTTAAATGTATGAAAAAAATATTAACTTTTTTTTGTTATTAAATAGAATTTAGTGCCTTTGAGCATGACTGTAAGCATTCAGTACACACATGTTGCTGCAACTTGTCTTTTTTTTCTAAATGATAATCATGACAATCGCTAGGAATAAAGGACTGAAATTTAACACGTTGTTTTTTAAATTCATTTATATATGCAAATACCAGGCAACAAGGTGGTTTGAGCTGCTAACTTTCTCAGATATTTAATCCTTTAAACCTAGCAATCTTGGGTAATGCTAAATTATTATAATGACATTAAACTGAACTTTGTCGCATGCATCCTGCAACAGTAAGGCACACAGATACCGGAGGAAAGTCCAAATCATCCTGCCTTTAGAGAAAATGAAGAAGAGGGGAAAACCAAACTGATCTCAAGAGTTCTGAGTTCAGTCCCATGTGTGGAAATGCTGTACTGCAATAGAACATTCTCTCAAAAATAATTAAGGAAAATGATTCGTCAGTTCTTTAAAAAACATTTTCAAATGGATTTTTTTTGCAACTAAATCAGCTTTACCTATATGTAAAGTAAAAAACTGCATTCATTTTTCCTGACAAAAAACGTCCCTTTTAAGAATATTTATATTGCTGTGATGTATTCAAATCAATAAATTATATCTAATGCTTATATTTATTATTCATAGCATATTCTTAGCTGAATGTATATAATTTTCCTAACCCAACATTGCAAAAATAAAGTAATCCATTCCTAAAGTAATGCCATATATGGAAGTCGCGGTGAACACACCTGGCTCATTACCGAGGCACGTAGATAAGACAGCGCCTGAATTAAACGACACGTAGAATGCAGCTTTACCACTGATATCATGACAGGTGTGTTGTCAATAATCAAATTAATGTCTGTTTTTATTTGCATTTGGCTGTAAACGTTATGTTACCTGACCAAAAAGTCATGTTTATTTAACACCTCCGTGTGTGTGCATGAAATGGTTTGTTCCTGTGTTGGCGCACTTATTGGCGTGTTTAGTAGGAGTCAAAACCACTGCGATAACCAGGCGGCTTAGAAAAATATATATATTAAAAAAAAAGACTGATCTTCAAAAAAGGAAAAGGAGGGAAAAACAAGAGGGTGTCAATTTGTAACCCAGTTAGAGGTGAGTACCTGTGTGTGATTGATTTGCTGGTTATCTAGCTTAGTAACGGACTAGCTTTAGCCTCTTTACGTGGTGCCTGTATACTGATTGAGCCTCCTTGGAGCTGCAGTTCTCAGTCTTAGATGAAATTCCTAAAATGGCCTTAGCAACTTCTGGTTGCCTTAACTACTGTGGGAATAGTAAATTAAAACTGTCATACTCGTGTACTGCCATAATTATTGCATGGGCTTTTGGTTAAACATTAGTTTTTTTTCTACCATTTTTCAATTTACCGTTACTCTATAATGAAGGGCAGCAGCAAGCTGGGAGGAGACAGAGAAGACTGGATCATCTGGAAGGCCTGCCACCAATAACTAATGCTTCATCGTCTTCACTTGTGTCTTGATCTTCCAGAAGCTCATCAGTCTCTTCTGAGTTAGGCTGTACCTTTAAAAGGTTTTTCAGTCTGACTTGGCAGGTAATCGACACCAAACAGCTCACCTATGGATAAAAACACACAGTGATACTAAAACAGTCCTTAAAACATTCCACACATTTTTGACTCGAATGTAGTTTGTTGAAAGATTTTTATTATGCATTTCCTTTTCTTTTACAGATTTGATACTGGCGTATTTTGCCGGTGGTGTGACGTTTGGGATGTAGTCTCAGCCAGGCACCCTCAAGATGTTGTTAATGTTTCTAGCTTATTTGAAAACACGATGGCTTGCTGGTGACCCAATCCTGGTTCCGGCTGTTAAGGTCTTCCAGTAGGTCGAGTGGGAAATTAATGGAATCTGCTCTTGCTTCTGGAAGAAAAAAATATGCATGTAACTTGGAAAAATTGCTTTCTAGTTTCAACCTGTTATGAAAGGAGACATACCAAAGGGAAGCAATTATGTTGCACAAGAGTAGCTAACCTGGAAGAAACTTGTTAAAGTGGCAGTGAGAAGACTCGAGATTTTGTTGAACCTCTTGTTTCTGAGCTTGATGCCACTTTTGTTAATGCTGCCAACTTAAGCGTACAGCTGAATTCCCGAAACACCCTGGAAATTTACATTTTAAGTGGCATAATTGCACACAACAGATGTGATCTATCTTTAATTCAACAATCAGACCTCATAGCCTTGAGCTCAGTGGTTCTTGATCTTTTTTGAGGTACCGAACCCCCCAGTTGCATATGCGCATTCACCGAACCCTTCTTCTTTCAAATCCATGCTGAGTGGAGCTCCTTCAATCAGTGCTCCTCAGCAGCACTGATTAGCTAAGCAATGTAACATGATCCTCTGCAGCAGTGATTGCAAAGCGGGGCGAGTCATCACTTTACACAAGTGTGTTTTTACCTCCGGCAGAGGCTCCACCGAACCCCTGAGACTGACTCATTGAACCCCTGGGGTTCAATCAAACCCAGGTTAACAACCACTGCTTTAGCTCCTCCAACAGCCGTTCTATCAGGACAAGAGTTGGGTCCTCTCCCTACGTCCTCTTGCGGCTTAAAGTACTAAGTTCTGTTTTTGTTTTATAGCCATCCACCATTGTGTTGGTTATACTATGTGTTCCTGCAGTGGGGACATCAGTGGGCTCCTGGCACACCACAGGGAAACGGCTGGATCTATTCACAAAGTTAGTGCACTCCTCCAGATAGTGCCCCAACTTATCTGGACATTCCTCCCTGTGGTTTCCTTTCATTTGTTAGATGGTAGGCTGTATGTATGAATTGGCCCTGAACGTGGTATGGCATAATGAGAATGTATATTTTCAGGGAGAAATGGGTCAGCAGCTACAGACAAACTGCTAGGAGGGTTTAGCTCTTGTAGTACTACAGCAGTTTCCTGCCTTTTCACCCTTTTGTAATGCCACCAGGGTGGTTTATCTTACATCCACCAGCTGCAAGTTGGTCTGCTCCATCACAGCTCCATATGCCAAAATGATCTGAATGATCTTTCTCTAGTCCTGAAGCCTCAAATCCCATCTGGAGACTGTGTATGTCCTTCCTCTTTTTGGACTACGATGAATATTGTAGAAGCAAACAAAGATGGTCTCCACCAGGCGGCAGCAGTCTGACCGTTGGACAGATGGGGCGAGGGTGGTTAAGGCATGATGCTTCACACTTTCAACCCCAAGGGTAAAATCTTGCCTCTTTTTAGGTTACCTAAACCTCCCACTGTTCAGTCTGTCTTGGTGCCTTGCAGCAAATGCCACCCTCTGCTTGACTAACTCCACCAGGTTTCTGCCACAGAGCAACAATACAGATCAACTGGTAAACCTAGATCATCTAAACCCTAAGAAAACATAACCAACATAAAGCCCCCCAAATATGTTGTTTTTTTTCCCCCTTCAGATTTTATTTTGAAATACCTGTATTCCCTGCTGGAGGCATAAATTGTGGGACATATTCTCGTCCCAGCACCTTCAGGCTGTTATGTCATGTCTCCAGCATACATGAGGAGATGATGGCTTGTTGATCACTTCTGCAGTGCCTTGACCTTGATTCCACCTGTTCATGCCTTCCAGGAGATAGAGCTGGAAATTCAGCAAATTTTCACTGCCTCCTGAAAAAAACAGAAATGGAATATTAATGTCTTTGAAACAATGCTAGTTGATCCAGTTTTGATTTTGAAAAATACAGCAAAGGGGTTTAATCATGTTAGTAACTTACTTGGAATAAACCTCTTTAGATGGCAGTGAAATGACTCCAGGGACGTAGAGCCTCGTGTACAGCGGTAGAGTGTCAGCTCGATCCTGCTCTTGTTGATGCTGCCCACCTCAGTGTATAACTGAATTCCTGGAACATCCTGAATGCATTTTATGGACTGTTTTTGGACACTCCACATGCAATTCATCCTCATTTCATCCAGCAGAGGAATGCCCATCAGATCTCTCCCTTTTGTACCCCTCAGCTCCTCCAGCAGCTGTTTAATAAAGTCAACAGTTATGTACTCTCTCCCTATGTCCTCCTACAGCAGAAAGTATTCAACTCCTTTATTTGGCATTGGTTATACCCAGCCTCTGTTCCTGCTGCAACTGCTTTGCTTTGGCCCTTTGAAGCAGATCAAGGACTCCTCATCCCACTGAAAAATTCAGGAGGAGTGCCTGCATGAAAGCAGGATACAGAATGTTTGTATTTGTGGTACAACCAACAGCCAGTCTCTGCATGAAATGCCAAATATCCAGACTGATGTGGATATCTGGCCATTCTCCAAACCTGGCCTGCAGCTTGTTGTAGCTCGCTCTCAGAGCAGCCACAGTCCAAATACAGCACCTTGGGAGGTGCAGTGCTAGCCTGGCGGTCCCGCTCAATGAGTCCTGGAGCTACTTTGTCCAGTTTTGGACCCTCCTGGACAGTCAGGACACTGTTCAGCTCATTGCTTCCCGATGACACCCAAAGAGCTGTTTCCTTGCTGTGGCCAGCCAGATTTTTGGTGATCTTCAATAGAAAATGTGAAATTAATTTATGCAGTTTGTCTTGTCTGTAAAAACACTATGTGCCACATATTTCTTAAGATTTGCAATGTGTTTTATACAATGAACACTTAAAAAATAAACAAGTTTGTTTGTGAAATTGGGGGGGAAACCCAAAACCTTTTGAAATATGTTCTCATCTTACAACATGCTTTTTCTAGAAGCATATAATTATGCTAATAGTAATTATTTAAATGGATAAGTCGTGCATCTTCAGAAAGCTGCCCACTTTGCCATGAAGGTTGCCTAATGTGTTTTTTTTTATGTATAAAAATGGTCATTGCGTGCTTCGTGATTGACTGCACAGACCAAACTTCATTTTATTGCATATTTCTTTTCGAAAGATAGCTACCATGGAAGTTTGGTCCTTCCAAAACTTCGTTGCAAAAGGTTTTAGAAGGATTTATCTTGGTGTCGTTTTTTACGGTGCAAAAACGTGGCATGGCTAAATTTCTAAGTCACAAACGTTAGCTAACCTGCCAGTTTTTTTAACCAACCGTGCTGGTACCTCTACCAATTAAGAGCCTAGCTGTTAGCTGACTGATGCCACGTGCTGAACGCCAAGTCAAGCTGGGTAAAAGTAAGTAAATGGCTTGTTTTTTCTAAAGAACTTCCCATTTAAATATTTGAAAGATAACCATTGACACGTTTGAGACAAGTAACTATTTTGAGCTTAGTTTTGCGAAGTGTTGCGCACGCTACAGCCTTTTATTTTAGGTTAGGAAGTGCTTGAATTACATGTCCGCAAGAAATGCAGGGATAACACCTGCCTGGTAGAATATTTAATAAATTAAACAATAACGAAATATCAACCAAATTTTTTCAGTTTGAAAAAATTCAGTTTGAACTTAATTCCAATTCAGTTTGAACAGAGTGCGGTTTTGCCGAGGTAACATATCCAAACATTGTAGATTAAAAGTTAGTAGGTTAATGCTATGTATGGCAGGTACGAATTGCCGCATTTAGGTAGAAACTCGCCTTGTTTGTAGACGCTTCAGACAAGCAACAAACGACCAAACCGAGGTTTATGGCAAAGGGTGACAGAATGGCCACTGTCCACTTTTGTGGTTGGGAACGGAATTTAGCAGCTGGCGCTTAAATAACCTAATCACGATTAGCCTTGCGTTCCAAGCGACAATATGACCGTGAAAACAATATAAATAAGAAAATGATGCAAAAATGTATGGTGGGTCATGCTAGACTTCAGCACTTTGGACACAGTGCCGCACAGTCTCTGTGGCGCAATCGGTTAGCGCGTTCGGCTGTTAACCGAAAGGTTGGTGGTTCGAGCCCACCCAGGGACGTAGCATGTTTTTTTTCCTGTTGTGTCTGGTCATTATGTTTTTCATGGAAACCTAGTTCTTTGTTAGGTTCTTTAGACTACAAAGGCATCAGTATTTATCAGCACTCTTACTGTTTATTCTTATTAAGGATTGTCATTAATGTTTAATCAAACTATTTGTAAGTTCGCATTTAATTAGCATTTGAAGCTAATTTTACCTACCTCAGCAATGGTCTAAAAATCAATCACTCTCTTCTGCTCTCCCATGAAATAGGTTTGAGTATTAAACTGGCCTTCCAGGTCATGCCTGCACGTTTGCACTTAAAAATAGTCACCCTACAGTTGCCAACTCAGCGACTTTCTTGCTGCATTTTGGAACATTCTATTCAAAATATGGTATGGGTCAAAATTTTAATCGGCAGGTCAGACTATCATGCATCGGGTTCACAGAGTGTCTCTATCGCACACAAGTTGAACAATTCAGCCAGTCTTAAACCTCATAACGGACCAATGGGCTCAGCCAATAGGACAGGGTTTGACAAATAACTGAGGAATGACACGTGGTCATGTCTCAGCGTGTCTCTGTGGCGCAATCGGTTAGCGCGTTCGGCTGTTAACCGAAAGGTTGGTGGTTCGAGCCCACCCAGGGACGATGTGATCTTTTGCTTTTAATTTTTTTTTTTTATGTGATTTACTTTTAGCAACTGAAAGACGTGGAGACGAAATCAGTGAAGACTGTGAAATAAGTGTTACATTAAACAGATGAAGAAAAAAAACAAAAAAAAAAAAAAAAAAAAAACAAAGCTAACGTACACAGTGAGGTACATGTTTTATAAGTGGTTCGACCTTGGCTTGCCCAGAAAGTGACTGCCAGTTAACAGCACACATTTCAGTTGTACTGCGTCATAAATTTGTACAGCCCGGCTAGCTCAGTCGGTAGAGCATGAGACTCTTAATCTCAGGGTCGTGGGTTCGAGCCCCACGTTGGGCGCACAGTTTTTTTTTGTAATTTCAATAAATAAATCAGGGCTGCACAGTGGCGCAGTTGGTAGAGCTGTTGCCTTGCAACAAGAAGGTTCTGGGTTCGATTCCCGGCCCCGGCCTTTCTGCATGGAGTTTGCATGTTCTCCCTGTGCATGCGTGGGTTTTCTCCAGGTATTCCGGTTTCCTCCCACAGTCCAAAAACATGACTGTTAGGTTAATTGGTCTCTCCAAATTGTCCCTAGGTGTGCATGGTTTGTCCTGTATGTCTCTGTGTTGCCCTGCGACAGACTGGCGACCTGTCCAGGGCGTACCCCGCCTCTCGCCCGGA